>PQWD01010758.1:0-16787 GCA_019425675.1 Leucinodes orbonalis
TCCAGGTTTGAGGTTGGAGATGGGCGACGACGCACAGGGTTGGGTTATGAGCGAGAACTATCTCTTTAGCTTCATCCTCCCCTTCCAATCCCGCGCCTGTCTTCCGCACGGGACGAGGCGAAGCAGTTGTTCCGACCACCCCGTGACGCGGTGGTCCCGCGCAGCGTCGGCATCTGTCTCTCTCGCCGCCTTGGCCATCTCCTCCTCAAGCATGGACATTGTCTTGTTGGGAGCCCATTGGAACATTGATTTATAAATTTATCGTAATCGCATTGAGTATGAAACCCCAAAAAAAATAGGTTTACCAATAGAAACTCTGTAGTATTTGTATGTATGTTTATAATCATGAAAGGAATGCAGGTGGTAACCCTAATCGTGCCTACGTCACACTCTCCGTGATGGCTGATGTTAATGCGCCTGCACCGAACATTTTTTTTTTTTTTCCTGGGAACACTATTATTGCATCTGCGTGTAATATAAATACTCATAGAATGAAACGGGTATTTTTAGCCTGTTAGATGATTAGTGGGACTTGGCAGGGGTAGGATTTTGCGTGAACTTTGGAACATGTGAACATTATACAATTTAATTAGATTACTTGCGGAATGATTTTGCCTTGTAGTGCCTTATTACTAGTAAAGAAATCTAGTAACTGTAGTGGCAATAACTTCTTTTTTGTGAATGTGAATTTTGAGTCCAGTTTCTTTAGAAGAAGCTGAATCTGGCCGAAATATTGTAGCAGAAAAAACGCGATGCCACGTACGAAAAAAGACTTGGTCTTAAATGACTATTTTCTATAGAATATGTTAAAAAAATCTAAACGATTTGCACGTTGCAGTCAAAAACATAATCGAAATCATCATTTTTGGAACCAATCCTTTTTCTTTCCTGGCCATCGTATTTTTTCTAAAAGCTAGAATTTTTCTGTCTGTTTCAGCCTCATTTTCCTAACATTGAATGCAGTCATCGCAGAATCCCCAATATAAAGTTGAAAAGTCAATCTAGCTTCTTCAATTTAAGGAAGACTTTTAAATGCTTACTTCCAAATTAATTAACAGTGTAAACTTTTGTTGAATTTTAGGAGATATCTCACTCAATGCCTTAGATGGCTTCTAGGTGATCATGTTCTTCGCCCTTGCCTAAATTATTTAAGGTAACCGAGACCATTAATCATCATCATCAGCTCATTAAACGTCCCCACCGAGGGGCACGAGCCTACCCGTATAGGGTGATTAGCCTTTTTTTCGTCCACGCGGCCCAGTGCGGATTGGACGACATATACAATCCTTCTTCCAGGCGTCGCTGAATATATAGGTTCTCTCACTATGTTTTCCTCCTATCTCTATGTAGAGCGTCGGATAAACGTACATATATTTTCGAAAATTCGAAAACGAATTGTACGTGTCGGGGATTTGAAACCCAGCCCTCCCGGTAGAAAGCGACAGGTCCTCACCATTGAGCCACCGACCCTCTTACTTACTCGACCAATTTTTGTGTCCTTAAAATTTAAAAAAAAAAAAGGGGAAAAGGCCACAATTTTAGTTACAAGTCGCTTCTTACGTAACTAAATTTACCTATATCTATCTGGCTAAATTTGGCTCTGATTATCATGTATGGTCGGTTTACTTACATATGAATGATAATTGCGTTGCTATTGAAGTGAGTTGCCACGCTAAATATACCCAATTAACACTAAATCGTCCAGTACTATGTAAAGCATTATTCCAATTGTCGTTTTCCTTCATACGTCCTTCGTAAAATACATATATGTACTCTAATCTATACATTTATATATAATTAAAATGTCTATTTGTAATATTGTAATAACCATTTTTCTATAATATATATCTTTCATTGATATTTATATGGTGCATACGCCAAAATAAACATTTTTATAATGTTTGTTTGATACGGTTCAGATCCAATTCTAAGAGCGTCGGCGGCTCATAGCTCATAGGTGTGGACTGTTACCTTCAGATCTGGAGGGTGCATGTTCAAAAATCGCCACGTACAAATGCCTTTCATTGCCTGCTCATTTTATTTTTATTTCATCCCTTGCTATGGCGTTTTTTTTCTCTGCTCGTTGGTTTCAGCCTCATAAAGCTCGAATGAGAGCCGTTGGCGCTCGCCACTTGTCCGGTGAAGTTATGAAGGCCATTTGCTGAAAACAATAAGAAGTTCATTCGAAGAGAAATGTCTTAAAGTTTTTTGAAATACCTATTGTAATAATGATATTAGAACAACAAAGATTGTCTGAACGCGTAACATTTCACACCATACAGCAACGTGCTGCTCTAGCGTTCGCTAATTGTATTACTACACGTGAAAGTAAATATCTCTCTCGCTTATTTAAAACGAAACGTTTCGATCATAATATGGTGTAGTTACTATATCCTTGCGTTCCTGTAATAGTTGAGATTTTCGATATTCGGTATTGTTTTCGAAGTTTCAATTTCGTCTGTACTAGCTCTCAAATGATTAGCGCTTTATGAAATTGACCAAAAAATTGATTTCCGTCCAAGTGTGGTTCCGTTATAGCTGCTAAGATTTAGCTCGATCGGCCTGCAGTACCACGTACTATGTCATCTGTGCTCCAATGTACTGACAAATAAAAAAAATTGGCCAAGCGAGAGTCGTGCTCGCCCGGCAGGGTTCCGCAGCAGCAAAAAAATTTGAGTTTCAGTTCAATGTATGAGGATCCCCAAAATATATTATTATTTTTTCAAGTTTCTTGTCAAAATCTAATAACAGTTCACAGCATACATATACTTACAAAGTTTGAATAGTGTAGTGCTTAAGTTTCGGAGAAAAAAGGGTGTGACATACATGCGTACAGACAGACATAAAGACTTGACGAATCTATAAGGGTTCAGTTATTTGCCATTTGGCTACGGAACCTTAAATAGTCTACTCTATTGATTGAAACATGACAATATAGCCAGGTATAACGTATTGGTCATGTAACAAAGAATTATGGCGCCACTTGTTTTGATCCTATACGGCTGAAAGAAGCCCTATTAGCTTTAGGTATACTCCGAATATTGAATCTATTGTTCTAGCATAAAAGCGTCTGAATAACCACGTCATATCAATGCCAGCGG
Source organism: Leucinodes orbonalis (assembly GCA_019425675.1). NCBI lineage: Eukaryota > Metazoa > Arthropoda > Insecta > Lepidoptera > Crambidae > Leucinodes > Leucinodes orbonalis. The sequence goes on from PQWD01010758.1 coordinate 3,102, forward strand.
GGACGCGATCAAAGATTTGTTTTTCAATAAATATTGTTATCGCGGCGAAAGCTATTTAGCTGGGAATTAAGTAAATATTTTTTTTATCGCTAATACCTACGCATTAGGTATCAATATAAAGAAATAATGATAAGCCTATAGTTCCAATGCAGGGTACAACCTTCCCGCACGGTATCTGTGGGGAGATTGGGCCGTAACCCACCACGCGGGCTCAATTTGTGGGTGTTATCTTCCTAAGAGTGTAGCCTAGACCGACGGCGTAGTATGCACTCCGAATTGAATCATCTTTTCGTATAATAAGGTGATTCGGCCTGCTATGTCCTAACCAAACTGGGAAAATCGCACAAACATTTCGCTATGCAGTTTCCTCGTAGGATTCGAGCCCACGACCTCCGGTTCAAAGACCGATTACTTTGACCATTAGACCACGGAGACAGTTAAATTAAATACATGTAAAACCTTAAAAACAAACGTGGTCTGGTCAGAACAACACAGGTCATCGAATATAATGCTGGGGCCACACTAACGGGAATGCCATTAAATATCGCGACAATTGGCGTTAATATCAGGTGTAGCAACTAGTGAAAGGAATAATTTGGCAGTTTTAACGTTTTGAAAATTATCGCATTCATGGGCGTTAGACGTTAACGTTAAGTGTGACCCCAATATATTAAGGCTTATTTTGTCATTAGATAAACTAAGTAACTGCGCTTGTATAAGAAATCCTTGTTACGTCACAAGTTTAAGCGTTAATATCAACTTTCATTTAAGTGATAGTAATGCGCATTTCCAGTTTATTTAAACTTTCGGCAATGTTGCAAATATGTATTACGAAACATATGTACAGTAACTTGCAATAAAATGTATACATGGACAGAATAACAAACAAATGTTCACTTCTTTGATCGTAAGTATATACTTTTTATGCATAATACGAGTATATCAAATATGACTTAATGGTATTTATAAAATATATAATACTATGAAATTGATTTTGTAATTTTCAAAGTAAACATTTTTTTGCACATTTGATTGCACGTGACTGTACGAGTATGTGACCAGTATACGAATTTGGCAAATGTGGTAATAATGATGTACTCTTATTTGAATCAACAACTTGTTTATGCGGGTCTTGAATGTGTCAATAAATGTTGTTTAAACTTAAAGAATCATTTAATAATATGTAATATAGTTTTATCTTCGAGAGAGAAGTTATTTATCTGCGTGGGTACTCTATGTCATATATTTCTCCTACCTAGCCTAGCGGGCAAAAAATTCTATTATTTAAACATAGACTTATAAAAAATACCAGACAGAGTGTCACTAAATATAAGATGTGACAGATGCTGTCTATGACTGAATGAATTTAGGGTTACCAGCCTACTATACCTTTATTTCCCCTAAACTAAAACATTAAATACATATTTTAATCGTTTAAATTTAATGAGCCCATCTACAAAAAGGCTACAAACAAATAACGAACTGAAATAACATACTGAACTCCCATTATTTTCACTAAAACTTACAACGAGTTATTCATTAATACATATTTTACCTTTTGAGGCAGTATATCGACGTGTTGCACTAAGCATTATGCAACACGTCGATATCCTCTTTTAGTTAAATAAATGTCTGTGTTTATTTGGCATCCATGCCATTTCATTATTATTTCTATCCATTTATTTTCTTGTTTGTTTTTTCGGAAATCTAGTAAAGACAGCCAAATAAATGATTTCTCAAATAAGTTTATTAAAAATTATAATTTCCCATATTTTGGGTAATTTGCTGAAGTATACGATAGCAACACTGCACTTTTGACGAACTAATTTCTGATATTTTTTGTATATCGATTTCCATGTTTTCAACTAAAAATATGTTATTGAATTCTTAATTTACTGATGAAAAGTAATTCCTGGATTTTTTTTCCTTTTGGTCACTTCATAACACAAGCCATTTTTGGTTTTTCCAACGTTAAGTTTGACAGATGCACGTCAAGTCTTAATATTTTGACGTTTTCCATACAAAATCCGGACAGATTTTCGCACACTTTTATGCTAGTGAGACTACGTCCGGTATTTTTATACGTCCATGTGTTTAAATGAAATGTTTTTATGTTATAAAAATAACTACGTATGTGTAGTGAGGCTGAGACGTGTTTTGGTCGACTTTTCTTCGTATTTGTGCATCTGGTTAGTTTATTGTTCATCTAAGGTTTGAATATATTATAATAATATATATTGAAATAGTACTATGGCCGATTTATCGTGATCACGATATGATAATCGACAGTTGCCACATGTGTTGCTGAACGAAACGATAGTTATGGCAATTGTTGTATAGTTGATAGGCAGCAATAAAATCGATAATTTATTAGATAGTAAGTTTTGATAGAATCGATTAGTATCTGATGATTGTTCATCAGTTTTTTTTTGTATCATTTTATCGATACTATCTATCCAAGTATGGGTAGACTATCGAGCAGCAATACTAGTTGCCAGTAGCCAACAAGTGGACTGTCTGCTTGATTGCCTATTTGTATCATAAAAAAACAGTGCCGCAGTGTGTTATTTGAACATAAAACGAACAGTATCGTTTTATGTTCAAATAGCGGCTATGAATCTTAACAGACAACACGCAAGTGTGCCAAATTAAAATTACAATACAACCAAACCTTTTTTTTTTTGAAGAAAACTGACTTCTGCATCCAGCGATCACAATGTAATTTACGATAGGTTGCATCAGCATAATTGCAGTTGTGTATAATAAACGTTTACGTTTTAGAAATCACGCTCATACGTAAACCGGAGCAGTGTGGCGGTTGTATTGTGGTGTTGTATTAGGCTGTTTAAAAAAATGATTTTTTATTATGGTGTGACTTAGAATGGGAAGTGATTATTTGAAGAAAATTTTGAACCCAAAATAATATACCTAATCATTTTTGTATCGACCGCTTATATAAACTAACTGAGATACACAATCTCACTCAAAAAGTGTCCGCGGCAAAATTTTACCCATCCGTCAGTTGGGCAGAATTTACATCAATAATCACGTCGCTCGCTAAATATCATAGTAGTATGCTGTAGTGATGTCATCACGGACGGCTTCTTGCAAAGATTGTATTTAAAGCTTATAAATTTTAGTGGAAAGCTAACAAACAAACTGCGTTGGAAAGATAAGATTTGCTGATTACCTGCGGACTGAGTTATTTAGTGCCAAGTGCCAGGCAATCTCGGCGAACGATAAACCGTGTACTTTTTTGTGAGCAGAATTTTCAAGATTAAGTGCTTTGCACGATTGTTCAGTTTTATGTTGTTATCTAGCTCGGGGAAGACAATGCAAATAGTTTTAAAGATATCATGCCTAATTAAAATTTTATCAAGAATACCTGAGATAGGAAACAGTATTGTTTGTTTGAGAGCGTCGGTGGCTCAATGGTGTGGACTGTCGCCTTCGATATGCAGGCCTTCCCGCATATAATGGCCATGGGGAAATCGGGTTAGTAACTTAGTGCGCTGTCCCAAAGCAGGGTGGTTGTTAAAATATATTGTTTCATAGTTATTTTTTTTTCACATCTCAATTCAGAACTTAAAACGCGTGGCAATATCGGAAGGATTCATTGAAATCAATCAATGAATCATCCTACAAAGGACGTGCATTCGCATATAACTCAGTGAAAGTGTTTGTTTTGCCGACAAAAGTGATAGGTCCGTGTCAGTTCGCGCAAAACTTGCGCGCGCGCATCTCGGTGAAACTTTTCACGTTATAATAGTAAAAGTTGATTGTTCTGTGCGATCATTGGACTAGCTTTAGTGTTGGTTGAGCTTCCATGTTGTGCCGTTGTGGCACCAATAAAATATGTAGGTATTGTATATGTAATATATATGTGTATATAGGTAAAACAGAATAATATTGTTTTTCTGACAGCGCTATTGGCCGCAAATGGCCTTTACAGCCTTAGAGAATTATAGTTAAGTAAATAAAATAAAATTTCAGTGGACTATGAATTCTGACAGAATTATAGTTAACTTAATATATTAAAAATGAAATAAAGTGACGTTGACTGACGGCTATGACTGTTTTTAACATGTGGATATCTGTTAATGCTTATAGTATTTTATATAGGTATTTTGTGGTAAAAAAAACGATTTAATACAATTGAAGTGATCCTGGTGATAAGTGTTGTGTTGTGATATTAGTGAAAATGATGGTATCAGCGGCTAACCTCGGCAGTCATTCGTTATCTACGATGTTTAGGAGGAGGAGGATTCGATCCCCTGGCCCTTCGGTAAGATTTAAGTTAAAACTAAAACAAACTCAACAGTTATGGTATTATTAACAGTTATGAAACGATATTTTATTTAAAATCAAGTAAAAGATGCGTTCTACTTTTGTTGTGGCAGGTTTTCTAGGTTAATGCTTTCACAGCATTTTTAAAAAGTCAAATAGTATTTGGGAATTATTTACGACGTGATCTTCACCATGCGCTTAGTTCCTGGTAAATTTAGACATTTAATGTATATTTTATTTTTGTTTTAAATAAAAGTTATATTTTTATTTGATTACTGCATCTGCCGTGTTTTATCAAAACTCGTTCAGTTTTGTAGCTACTTGGTAATTAAGATATTTATTTGTCAACTATTATACACATAATTGCAACACGCTTACACTTAGGTACTCTAGTACGACTTGATCGAGTTCCACTGGTTAGCACACACTATATCCTTCCATGGCTATATACTCTGTGTGAAGAAGTAAAATGCAAAAATGCAATCAATAGGTTGAGGCATTCCATTTTACGGGCCCAATTCAGATTCAAAACTCTTTATTCAATATAGGTCCGCAAAACACTTATGAATATCAAATGTAACCTACCACTGGTTCGGATTTACGTAAAAAAAATCTCACCTTTTTAAAAAATTGGCGATAAGTACTGCATAGAATTACGGTGATTAAAATCTACTTATGATCAATAAATGTAGTAATATAACATTACGTTTTTTTAACGTCAGTTCTGCAGGGAACTGACGTTCAAAAAATAAAGTAGGTCTTCCACGAATAGCGTGACCATCACCAATCAAAATTAACGGAGCAAGTGCGAATCTGATGCGCGCGTAACGGTGACCTGCGCCCGCGCATCGTACACATTAGCATGCGCAACGGAACATCATACACGGATACCTTGATCTCGGAGCCATCTGTGCTCACCACTGCCCGGTGAAGCTGTAAAGAAAATAAAACAAGGTACAATCCAGCGGAATAACGTAAAAATTATGATCGTATTTTGAGATTGATAACTAAATAAATGTCCACAGACCATACAATATTTTCACGCACACAAATGTTTGTACGAGGGTCAAACCTGATCCTTGGTGTAATTGAAGAATAGGGTACTGGTGTACTTGACTTTTTAACCATTGAACCACATTGGTCAAAAAATGTTTAACAGGGTTGGTTTAGACTACAAATAAGAAAAAGTCCACCATAATAATAGTTCAATCTACTTTGTTTGTTTATAATATATAAATAGATATTAAATATTTAGTTTTATCTTATTGGATCTGGCCGTAAATAGACATTTCTAGAAAACTAGATAAGTACATACTATCATTGGGGGCATCTGGTGGAATTGAGGCAACGCGTAAAAGGCATTGTTCTTCGGACAACAGTGTATTCAATTAAATTATATGAGATTAATTTTGTAGTAATTATCTTTTGTCTTTATGTTGGACTTCATAAAGAACAAACATTATTTAATGATTTAATACCATATATAAATCTTCATATTAACAAGATTAAGTCCAATAAGTAATTTCTTTAACTTACTTAGCATTACGTTATTGATAATTTGAAAACTTTTTTGTAAAAGTATGTATGAAACTATGTCTCTCTTCAACCTATTGCAGTCCACTGCTGGACGTAGGTCTCCCCCATTTTGCGCCAGACATCCCGGTCCTCCGCTTATTTCATCCAGCTTCCACCAGCGACCTTTCGCAAGTCGTCGGTCCATCGGGCCGGAGGGCGTCCTACGCTACGCTTGCCAAGACGCGGTCTCCACTCCAGAACTCGTCTGCTCCAAGGGCCATCGGTTCTGCGACATACGTGACCAGCCCACTGCCACTTCAACTTGCTGATCCGGCGGGCTATGTCGGTAACTTTAGTTCTCTTACGGATTAAATCATTTCTGATCTTATCCCTAAGAGAGACTCCAAGCATAGCTCGCTCCATTGCGCGTTGAGTGACTTTGAACTTGTGAACCAATCCCACAGTCAGTGTCCATGTCTCAGCTGCGTAGCATAGTGTGTTAGCACGGGTAGGACGCATTACTCAAAGACTTGTCTTTAAGCATTGCGGAATAGTTGACGTTAGGACATGACATCCGCGTCGAAGTCTTGTCCGCTGGTCTTGGATCTGAACGGTCATCGTCGCTGCGTTGGAGAGACACTTCATCACCTCGATATATCGCCAGTCGATACCGCATCGCTGCAGAGCCTCCAGAACAGGTTTCGATGGAGTCGAAGGCTTTCTCGTAGTCCACAAATGCCATACACAGGCCGGTTATACTCTTCAGTCTTCGGTATAAGCTGCCGAACAGTATGGATGTAGTCCACGGTGCTGTAGCCTTTTCGAAACCCAGCCTGCTCCGGTGGTTGGAATTCGTCAAGTCTTATGGCGAGACGGTTCACTACAACTCTGGAAAACAACTTATAGACGTGGCTCAGAAGCGCTATCGGTCTATAATTCTTCAAGAGAGTTTTGTCACCCTTCTTGAAGAACAAGACGACAACACTTCTTGGACCACGCCTCTGGTGTAGTTCCTTGGTGGATGACTGCATTAAAGAGCTCGACTAATGCCCTAAGGACGGGCTGTCCACCGGCTTTTAGGAGCTCTATCGTAATACCGTCATGTAAAAACTATGAAACTATGTAAATTATAAAAATGTTGCACTTTAAAAAATACAAATAAAGAAAAATTATATCTCATAATTCGTTCCTATTATAAATTTTATGATTCAGCAATTTATGTCATCACATTTCAAATAAAATTATAACATTAGTATTTAAGTAAGGTGGTCCCAATAATTGTTATTAAAATTAGTTAAACAAAATAAGTATAGAGATATACGAAATCAATAAGTGTCGAAAACATCCAATTTCGATTTTAAGGTTGAATATAATCAATATGGTTTGAGTGAGAGGGACTAAGCTTGGCATTTTGGTCGCTAATTAGAATCTGGAATGACTGCGTACCCTCAAACAATTTGGCGCCAATTGGCGACAAAAAGGTGTCAGCTTGTCACCCTAATTCAACAGAAAGGTCGATTCAAGGTTCCACAGGTAGTTGTGGAATAGTTTGTCATTACACAGATCGCTTATTGTTGTATCTTGTAACATCTCTAGTTGGTAATTTATTTCATAGCTAAGATTAGTGGTTTTTCGTTGGCAATAAGTGGTGATTCTTGACGCGAGGTTTACGCCCGGTGGACTGTCGACATACAAAAGGTCGCTGGTGGAGGCATGATGAGAAAAGCGAAGGACCGTGATGTCATACGCAGTATGGCGGAGACTTGTGTCCAGCAGTGGACTGCAAAAGGTTGATGTCACGGTTTTTTGTATGGGTCCTATGCATTGACTGCTAAATGGCAGTGGGAACAAACGGCTCGAACGCTTTTTGAGGCAGAGGGTTCTTTATCCACGTCCGAACCTCAAAGATGATTTACATGGTGGAAGCGCACCAAGTTGCTTATAGAAATAGCTGAACTGGGGATTTGACCCTAACATCGGTAATCGTATTTGTAACTAAAGACAGAGGCAGTTCAATGTATTTATTTAATTTACCTGTTAATTACAAAAGTACGAGAAATAAGTAACCCATTCAAATAATATTTTGGAACATAGTAAACGTTGTATTTATGTGTGTGTAAGTAGCATCGATGTGTGATAAACAGAACAAGACTAACCGCGGAAAAAGTGTTATTTATAAAAGGCGAACCACATATTTTTCCATTTCACTGTTGACGTTCCAATAAATAGTCCTTGTACTGTACTATTAAAAATCTATAACTTTGTGCGTGGTTAAACGGTTGAGTGGATACAAAATCGAGTTTGTCGTACAAGGTGCACTTTCCACTCAGTGGTCTCGTGTTAAGTCGCTTGAAAATGCGTCCTTCACGCATAAACGTATCACGCGTTAAGTAGGCAACAAAAGGTTAATGTATAACAGCTTCGCACACAGGAATGCTTTACGAATTGAAAGATGAAAATAGAATTTGTTTGGGAGTACTGAGAATGAGTATGGGCCGATTTATTGTCATATTGAAATCATCCGACCGTACTAAGCTTTGCCTATTTGTGTCCGCATTAAATTGTTGATGAAAAACATTCGCAACGTTTTACGTATTTACTGCAAGATTTTAACTCTGGAGGTGGTTTGTGGTCTGAGCGTTGATTTTAGATCACTACTTTGACCTGGGGTTGTAGGTTTGAATCATACATACCTAAGAAACGTGTTATGGAAAAAAAACATTTCGTGTAAAATGTTGCCAAGACTAGAAAGATTATTAAAAAAGATATCAGATTTCAACGTAAAATTATTCAATTAAATTTTGACCTTAATGCGTCATGGAAAGAGTACAAAAGCGCGAGCACACTACTATTACATTATGACATGTAGCAAGCGACGTGATTATGAATGAAAATTCTGCCCAACTGACGTGATGGGCAGACTTTTGCCGCGGACCCTTTTTGTTTTTTTCGCGGTCATTTGGAGAGTAAAGCCAAGTTGGCCTCAAAGAAGCTCGGTGTGCTTAACAGGTCGAGACGGTATTTCGTGCCAAACCATCGCTTGCAACTTTACAAGTCGCAAGTTCGGCCGCACATGGAATATTGCTCTCACCTGTGGGCGGGGGGCACCCCAGTACCAGCTTCTTCCACTTGACCGCATTCAGAGTAAAGCGGCTAGAATTATCAATGATCAGGATCTTTCCGATCGGCTTGATCCTTTGGGTTTGCGAAGAGATGTGGCTTCGCTCTGTATCCTCTACCGCATATATCATGGGGAGTGTTCTGACGAGTTATTTGGGCTTGTTCCTGCGGCTGAATTCCACTCACGTACTTCGAGGCAGAATTCCAGATTTCACCCACACCATCTGGATACTTGGAGATCTTTTACAGTTCGTTTTGATAGACATTTTCTGCCGCGTACGATTAATTTGTGGAATCAGTTGCCATCGGAAACGTTTCCGGAACGATATGACCTGGCATCTTTCAAAAAGAGAGCGTTTTCTTATATAAAGGGCCGGCAGCGCATCCCTGCGACCTCAGCTGTTGCAAATGTCCATGGGCGGCGGTGATACTTTCCATCAGGTGAACCGCATGCCCGTTTGCCTCCCTATGTTATATAAAAAAAAAAGAGTTTTTTGTGCATCTAATTAATTAAATGTATAGTTAAGGATAGAAATGTATGGAATATAATTGAGAATTACGTCATACGTAAGGAGGACTAACTATATTACTATCATTAGGACTTGCAAATGTTCATATGGGCAGCGGTGTCCCTTACCATCAGGTGAATCGTATGCTTGTTTGCCTCCTGTTCAATAGAAAAAAAAAAAACCTTTTTCAGTGGTTCCAAATTTTACAACACTATTTATACAATACACTGTTACGGAATCTTGACAATTATATTATTGGTTCAAAAGACTATACCATAATAATTTTCGAATTAAAGAACCACGGTAGCAAATTGGTCGGCCAAATCTACACATTTACATACTAAGACTTTGATCCTTGATACGATAAGGATTACGCTAAAGCGGCTTTACCGAGTCGAAGCTTGTGATCAAAGTACACAACGTTGGCCTTGTCACATTAAAGTTTCACAGATTCACAATGCCGAGGCCAAGGCGTTTGTGATCGTTAAATAATTTTATCGATATCGATCCGGCGACCGTTTTAATAGGTAAGCTATCGGCGGTGACCGTGAATACTCGTATGTCGTAGAATAGGATATATCAAAATCAAATCAAAAATAGTTTATTATTTCCTGAATAATGTTACAATTATAATATGTCGGAATCCCCTTTTAAGCAGAAATTGCCTGTACCAGGGGATTCCGCTCTTTCACAAATGCAGTACATACAACATTGAGCAAATATCCTCAAATAAACAATTTCTTCAGGTAAATAATTTAAGTCTGACAGCATGTATCTAAAGCTACTAGGTTTACAATAATATGTCTTATAACATTTATACATTAAAATCATATACATACATGCATGTATCCATCAGGTTACTAGGTTTACAATAATATGTCTTACAACAGTTTTACATTTAAGTCATATACATAGATATAAGGTATAATAATTTTATCGAAGCCATGAATAATCTATATTTTTATACTTTCTATTATTTATTTTATTGTATACTGTTTAGATTGAAATTAAATTATACTTTCTTTCATTGAAGTGCAGATTGTTAAACTAGAAAAGAAATATTATTGTTAGACTGGGTAATATCATATTATTATTTATGTACACTGATGTTCTTTTCGTAGTAAATAGATTAGAATGAAATTAAAGGTTTTTCAATTGAAGTGGTAATCACGGAAATTGTTTTTGTCATTAACCCCTTAATGGGTACTATTTGATGATTTTCCTTGTTTTCATTTTGATTATTACTAAAATATAATAGTGTTTTCAATTATTATTAATTCCATAATACAAATAATTCCGCTGATGGACTCGGTTTATTGGTGACATACGACTCTGTATCGAGTCATATTTTAAAACCTACCTAAATCTTTTTTTTATAAATATATAATAGCAACTACTTTTATCAGATGTTCCAAATATAAAACCTGCTTTACAATTCGCAAATTTATATTCGCGCTTTGAACCTCTTAGGCCTTAGATAGTGACGGTCTTTAACAGACAAATTGAAATATATTGATTTTGTTATTATTTAAAAGGCCAATACATAAAGCGCTCGCCACTTGCCCGGTGAAGCTGTAAAGGCCATCTGCGGCCAAAAGCAGTAATCAGCAGTAGCCTTTCTTGGTTAATAAGCTATTTAACACTGAAATACTTTTTTCAAATCGGTCTAGTAGTCTCTTCGGCTTTATAGTATTAGTATAGATTAGGTAAATTGCACTAGTTACATGGGGGCAAGAAACTGAATAGGTTCATAATATTGTTTAGTAATGCGAAATAAATGCTTGCCAGTGAAGTTATAAATGTTATAATCTATTATACTGTATGGTTGAGGGCATATAAACTAATAATACTTGTCTGCTTATTATGGTGGTTGGAGACCCTGAATATTAAGTAAACCAAAGATTAGTAAGTTACTGTGACCTCATCTATGTCGGTGATACCCTTTGGTAGGTAAAAGCTAGGTAATGGCCAAGATAGTATTTCCTATTAGTGTAGAGCATCGGTGGCTCAGTGGTGTGGACTGTCGCCTTCCTACCGGGAGGGCTGAGGTTCAAATCCCGACACGTACCAATGTATTTTCGAATTTTCGAAAAATATATGTACGTTATCCGACGCTCTTACGGTGAAGGAAAACATCGTGAGGAAACCTTCATGCACGCCTGCAAAGAGATTCGAAGGTTGTGTGTGAAGTCGTCCAATCCGCACTGGGCCCGCGTGGACGACTAAGGCCTAATCACCCTATACGGGTAGGCTCGTGCCCCTCGGTGGGGACGTTTAATGAGCTGATGATGATGATTAGTGTTGGCGTTCACTCTATATACCCCTGCAAATAAACAGTGCATACCTTCTGCATCCAGACAACCCGGAAAATCGACAACATACTAAATATTTCTAACTTATTCGTCCAATTTCCTCTACAGATTTGAAACCATAGGCGATTTGCTGACAACAGCACTCAATTTTAATATTTTCGCGATTAGTGTCACTCACTTTGCATACCTTACTCATAATCTTAGTGCATGCCACTGCCTAACTGAAGGACGAAGTACACTAGAAATGAGGCATGAGTATACTGACTCACTGATTTTTAATCAGTATAAAAATAAGGAGACTCAGCTTAATAATTTTTGAAAGCCATATCAACGTCATATTTAAACAATTTATTTTTTCTCTACCAACTACTTAATGCCTTTTGGAAATATAAGTGAACAGCTATTTCTAACAGTGACAGGCAATGATATTCTGTATATATAAAGGTAGATACGCCATCCGTGCCACAAAAACGAATCGCCAAAGAGAATACAGCAGTAGGCTCTTTGTTTAAATGCACGCTCATTCGAAATATGTGTATGTGTGCTGTCGCTGCATTCGGAACACTATTCGATTGTTTTGTTAGCATATAACACATCTATACTTTTTACATCATTGGTGACAAGTGGGAATGTTCCCATGATAAGTTAAACAAGATTATAATGATACCGGCTGCGTGGCCGCTGGCAGCATGGTTCGTCTTATAATTTCCTCATAAACATGTCATTACCAGTGTGAAACAGGACGTAGGGTCTTATTTCCTAGTTACATCTTTTCTGAACACCGTCTGCGCCATCTTGTTAGGGCTGACAGCGGAACATTAATTAGTGCTATTTTAAACGAAATTAATTCGTCATTTTCAAGAATACTCCGTAACTAATAAAAAAGAACTTTTGTTTAAGGTTGATCAAATTATTGCCAAAAAACAGCTTTTCTATTGTTATACTAAACGCGTCAGCATAGGGAGGTCATAGAAGTAAATTAAGGGAATTGCACAGAAATAAAAAAAACTATTATTTAATGTCATTCTTTTTTGTTTTACTACCTTTGAGTGTAAAAATTAATAATGCTTTTAAACATTTTATATATCGATTAAAATATTCCTACGATTCTGAGAAGTTAAGAATCACGTGCACGTAAATGTTGCAAAACAATAATTGTTTTCACACAGTAGTCATAACTCGTTCACTTGGTATTAGGTAATAAATTAGACGCATTAATGGAACTCATATGTGCATGAAGACATCTAAGACGAGTAAATATTGTATTTATTTATTTAAAACACAATTTTATTTTACACACGAAATTAAAATATTATCTTATACATATAAACTTATGTATTAACTCGAGACACGGTTTAGGCTATGGCGTTCTTGATGATGGCGCCGCGAGGACAAAAAGCATTATACCTAAAGAAAATTTAAAGCATGCTTCTTGACACAAAATATGCATATCGATTCTAACATACGATTGGTAGTACTAAGTTTCACGATTAGTTTTCAATCTAGTCAGTGGCAATTTATAAAGCCATTATTACTTCTTACCCTAGATAATATAACGATGTTTCCATCTGTGACATAGTTTTTAAAGCGTATCTTCTATTTTCACAAAAAAAATAATGCACATAACATTAAATTAGAACACTGATTAATTGTTTATTTTACCAAAAGCAAGGCACTTCAAATCGGAAGTCAATGTTTACAACATGATAAAACCAGATTTTTTTGTTTGAGAACGCTCTAACTGATTTAGTATTACAATCTAATGGCAGGTGTTAATGGTGTAAATTATATTTTCTTGATGGTTTACACCACGTGAGATGTGTTCATGCATATCTGCAATGAAGGAGACCTTGATTAAATTCACTAGATCAACTACTTATGAATTGATATTTCCAAGTATGCTTTGGTAAGTGTGATCACTAACAACCTCGAACTTCACGACT
>PQWD01010760.1:0-74577 GCA_019425675.1 Leucinodes orbonalis
AATAGCATTTTCCGTTAGTGTAACCTCAGCATTAGTGGTACAAAGGGTAGGTACCTGCAATTAGGGTTGCCAGGTCTGCCGATACCTGGCAACCCTGGGCCGAGTAGACCCGCAAATTTGGCCTTACTTATGGATCAAAAAACCTTACAACCTGCATAGCTAGAATTTTATTGAATAAAGGAAAAAGCATTAGATGCTACAAAAACCGGCCACCATAGGCACCATGGATTTTGACCGGACGGGAAAATTCATAACGCGTCATATAGGTCCGGCTTAATGGGGACGCCTGGCGATCCTGCCTATAACGTAATGCTTCACACTACTCGCGAAGGAGTAAGGAGCTGGCTGAGTAGTGTTGTACTTCGTTAACGTATTTCGTGCAACTTCAAGTCCTTCGATTCGGTCCCAAAACCGACAACAAACGGAAGTGCTGGAGTCAGTTTTTTTAAGGAAGTCGGTTAACACAACAGTTTGCTTCTACAACTTGACTGCAGTGAAATGGCAAGAGTGTAAATGTTCAGCAGTTTGCAAACTTTGTCTAGGTTATTTCCAAACAGATAAAGTAGGTAATCTTGTTGAGTTTTAAGTCAATTAAATACGACGTACAATAGATTGTCCTAAATATCAGGAAACTGAACCCGGAACCTTCTGGTGAATAGGAGTGCCTACTAATTGACTGAACGGCCACTACGGTGTTATTGTGTTTTACGTCACAATCCAGCAGAACCAGATTTATTTCCTGAACAAGCCGCGGTCCGAACTGCTTTCAACATGAATTTAACGTTCTCGATGGCGGTTTGGATAATAATTTTGCGGTCAGTCAAAAATTCGATAGAACTAATTTGTGAAATAGAAAAAGCGATAAGTGGGTAGGTATGTAGTTTAATCTTGGGTTTTGAATCTCGATACAAAGCAAAATATATCTGTACGTAACCATCGAATTAAATATAAGTTCATCAATTAAATCAAATAAGCTACTTCTTTCAATCTGTCAAAACTTTGACATTACAAAACTATGACGTCACGGTGTTTAAAAACTCTTTAATAATACTTTCCGTTATTTTAAAATAAAGGAGTCATTGTGTGAATAATCGTTAAGGTAGTTAATTTCTTTAATTTTTTAAATTAATATGATGATAGGAAACCACTTTTATTCATGTGTTTTCATCATCATCATCAGCTCATTAAACGTCCCCACCGAGGGGCATGAGCCTACCCGTATAGGGTCATGTGTTTCATAGATGGCTTATTGAATAACAAATTAATATGAATCACATACATATTTTTAAAGTACCCACAAAACTCACCTGTCGGGAATGTGTGAATAACTAAAAAAGAGAACACTAGATATCCTGTTAACATTTTAACAGTACTAATTCGCACACACTTGAGGTAGAATTAAAATACAATATTGTTTGCATTGTGCACTAAGTTTCAAAATTGTTTAAACAACCGCTAAGACTTCTCGCACATTGGATTTTATTTTAATCGTTTACAACAGTAACTTTGAAGCTAAGTTCAACACACAGAGATTCTTTCGATGTTTGACAACGAATGAAGTGACATTTTGACACAGTTTCGTAACACGCACGAGCGCCTAAGCGCCGTGAACCGAGCTCACTCGTTGACTGAGCGCAACTGAACTGGCTCAAGCAAGTGAGGTTCGGGGTTTGGACGGTCTGTCCGCGTCGCGTCGGCCTCGAAACGTCTTTGCTGGCTATTAAACTCGCGTTACCAGAACACTATTATTGAATATTTGCGTTATATATTTTAGGGTGGGATCCGGGATGCAATTGCGTCGTGGTGTGAGACAGAGGATGTTATATCCCCGAAACTGATCACAAACGCATTGGAGAATGTCTTCAAGACTCTGGACTGGACGAGGATCTGAACGAGGCGTCAACGTCAATGGAGAGTATATTTCTCATCTGCGTTTTGCTGACAATAACGTCATCGTGGAAGAGTCATCGGAAGAGCTTGCGGAGATGCTGAACAGCCTTAATGAATTTTCCCGACGAGTTGGGCTTGGCATGAATTTAAATAAGACGAAAGTAATGTTCAACAATCGTGTCATGCCACAACCGATATGCGTCGATGGTGTCCGTCTCGAGGTTGTGCAGGAGTATATCTACCTGGGCCAAACCATCCAACTTGGCCGGCATAACTTCGAGAGAGCTAGACCCTCCTAGGGTTCATTTGGGCTGGGCGGCATTCGGTAAGCTACGTCATGTCCTAACGTCAACTATTCCGCAATGCTTAAAGACGAAAGTCTTTGAGCAATGCGTCCTACCCGTAACATACGCAGCTGAGACATGGACACTGACTGCGGGATTGGTTCACAAGTTCAAAGTCACTCAACGCGCAATCGAGCGAGCTATGCTTAGAGTCTCTCTTTGGGATAAGATCAGAAATGATTTAATCCGTAAGATAACTAAAGTTACCAACATAGCCCGCCGGATCAGCTAGTTGAAGTGGCAGTGGGCTGGTCACGTATGTCGCAGAACCGATGGCCGTAGTAGCAGACGAGTTCTGGTGTGGAGACCGCGTCTTGGCAAGCGTAGCGTAGGACACCCTCCGGCCCGATGGACCGACGACTTGCGGTCGCTGGTAGAGGCTGGGTGAGAAAAGCGGAGGACCGGAATATCTGGCGCAAAATGGGGAACCTATGTCCAGCAGTGAACTGCGATAGGTTGAATAAGATGCTTTTAGTAAATATTGTTATTTTTCCATATCCGCATTTTCATATCTTTTTCCTGTTATTTGGTTTTATTAATTAGGATTCTTATGTATTTTAAAGACAACAAAACTCTAGTATATATCTATCTAGTCTATGTGCTTCATATATGTAATGTGAAAGTATGGGTTTAAGTGAGTGATATAACAGCATTTTATGCTCTGAACCATAAGGTTCCTTAGTTTGAGATATTATGTGATGAATTTTTCTTAAACAGTTGAATGCCGAATGGCTTAACCTCCCGCCAAACAATATATTTTATTTTGAGCGCTGAAGTGCATATGGTATTGTGTTACTTAAATATTTGTGGAATAATCAATTACTATTTCATAATAGGTATATGTATATATTTTTTTATGTTATAAGTGAGCAGGACGATAGTCAGAGCGGCATTAAAGGTAACAAACAACTAATAGACAGTTATTATCCTCCATCAATGACACGCTTCTTTCCGAGTTGGGTTTCTTATACCTGGTTATTTCACTAGCTACAGTGTCCTCACCCCGAAACACAAAAGTGCATGTCACTCTTGGCACTTAGTATATTATTTTCCCAATACTGGTATCATTATTTCGCATGATTACAATGCTGCGTATGCGGGACATCTTTCGGAAAATAGTTTATAGAACATACTCGATGAATGAACATCAGATTTCAATAAACTTAAACTACTTTGTTAAAATCTTAAAATCAAAAACTTATAAGTGACTTGAGAGCTTTCATCTATCTCATTTATCAATTAATAATGAACTTATGACTAGTAAGTATAGACTAAGACCTTAGTCTGGTTTCAATAGAACGAAGGAACGGATCATAGAGCAAAAAATGAACGCACTTTTTGGCGGGAATGTTAAGTGTCATGGCGTCAGTTTTGTTCATAGTATTATGACCATAGAATTATGACTAAAGCATAGAATCCGGGCTAAAATAGCGATTTAAAACGTATACCTGATGCTCTCACTCCTTACACGATTTTGCGTAGGCGAAAATGAGACCGCAAACTGAACATAGTTCTCATAATTAGCAGGTCGTCACATCTGTCAGTGGACTCAATACAATGTTATGTCATTGGACTTATTTAGAATACGACTAAATTCAAAATCACATTTTGACGTGCATTCTTAAAGATTGTTAAAAACAGTTTGACACCTTGCTCACATGGCCGGATTATAGTACTGTCATTGGTTTGGCGGCTCCTGATTATAAGAAAATTATTTTCTGTTTAATTTGCGCTCAGATAGTGATTTATCTTTATGTGTGCTCGTTCCTTATGAAGTGTTTTAGGTCATAAAAACACGGCGACGGCTGTTATTCACATTCGGGAAGGAAAGAAAGCAGTGGTGAAAAGATTCACTTTCATTCGTGAGTTTTTGATTAAATTTATATCAAACAAATCAGGAAATGTGTGTAAACTATAATAGAAATGTTTCTAACTTATAGTTGTACTTTTCAAATAAAAGCCAAAACAGTATTTGTCTACTTTTTCTCAAATAATCCTAATTAAATTTTCTAGGTAAACATGTCAACTATTGATGTGGCTTTTACATATCGATATTTTAGTTAGGATTTTCGGCGAAGCAACATCAGCAGACCCGAATGGAACTGGAAGACCCACAGCAGGATCTGTTCTAAGCACTTCTGCCCCGACAATTACTTGCACAATGAATTTTCTTCTAAAAGGAGATTAAAATTTGATGCTGTACCTTCATTCAATCCGAAGCTGATTCAATTCGGTATTCTCCACCATCCGCAATAAAATACCAAACCTTATTTTTATAAAAGCGCACCTTATTTTATATGTCGTTTTATTGATCACTGTTGTTTATTTGCAATATTGTATTTAAAAATACACCAATAAATATTAGGTCAATTTACAAAAGTGAGCAATGACGTCACATATCAATAATCTCATACAAAATATATGGAAACGTTCTTTTTACGTCATTAACTGTGAACCATTTCTTTCTCGTATTAATGACTGTGTTTTCACGTCTAATATTCCTCAGTGTGTAAAGACAAAAGTTTTTGACCAGTGCGTATTACCATGTATAATAAGATCCATCGAGATATATAGTTATCTTTGAGGTGTGTAATGTGATGATGCTAGGTCACTTTACTAGCTACAGTGCCCTCATCTTATTTAACAGGACGATATCTAGCACTGCGTTAATACCTACCTAGATGACTCAGTATCGAGTCTCCACCTAGTAAATCTGATTTTATCCTTAAGGGAAACCCCGAGCATAGCCCCCTTTATTGACCGTTGAGTGACATATAACTAGGGAACCAGTTTCGTAGTCCGTGTCAATGTCTCACCTGTGTATGTTGGTACCTGTAGGACGCATTGCTCAGACTTTTGTTTTTAAGCATTACGGAATCGTCGACGTGAAGACCTGACGTAACTTGTCAAATGCCGCCCAGCCCAACTGATTCCTCTTAGTTTTCCTCACAAAGTTGTTATGGCCAGGTTGAATAGTTTGGTCTAAGGAAACATATTCTTGCACAACTTCGAGAAGGACGCCATCGAAGCTTACATAATAGTAATCCCCGTGAGAATTGAACCCACGACCTCCATATCGAAAACCAAATATTTCGCACCTACGCTAGAACACATTATCGGTATTTTCAGATACAATAACTATCGATAAAATATAATAATTCATTCCCATCACTTGCAAATTCATCAATCAAATCAAGTTGTGACAACGTACCAGGTAATGAAAAGAACCGTAACACATGTCTCTTTCTCACACACTATTAAATACCTTAAGGATAAAAGGAATGAAGATATGCAGTGCAGTTGTTATTTTAGTCGTCCTTCCATGTCTTTATGGTTCCAAGGTTTTGTTTAAATTTTATAAAATATGTGATCAATCGAATTTTGATGTGTAATAATGTTGAATTAATAACCATTAAGTGTATCTCGTCATTAAGTGCATCTCATCATTGATATAGTACGATAATACGGTCCCGTGGGTTTTATTTTTACCGCTTTTTAACAAGGCGCCATCAAACGGCATAGGAGTATCTACCGAGTACGAGAATAGTAATTCTCGGTGCTTACTAATGAAACACACGGTTTATACACACAAAAATCAAAATACTTTATTTGCATTAAATACGGTACAAATCATGTGATAGTAATTATTTGTCTCTCATATTTAGCCACAGTTTGGCATGCAACATATTTCTAATTTGTAAAATAAAATTAAAACAATAACTATGCCAAAATGAAATTAAATAAGTCGCATTCAAGCTCGGAGTTATTGGACAGGAGCCGTTAACAGCCATAAGTTACGAACAAATAATTCTGCCACATTTTGAGGTAGGGGGGGGGGGGGGAAATCCAATGCCACATAGAAAATTCACGAAAATTAATAATAAATAATAATTAATTCATTATAATTCGTCTAAAGGCGAATTATAATTATCATAACAATATAAATCAATCAATCAACATTCATCAAAAAACTCCTTAAGGGAATAAAACATTTACCCACAAGGCACTTCTTTAGACTTTTTTTGAACAATTGTACAGGTAACTTCTTAAAATCATTATTCAAGTGATTAAATATTCGAATTGCCATAAAATAACTATTATTTGTGTATGATGTTGTAGTGACTAAAGGAAATACTAGTTTATTAGGATATCTACTATTTATTCGCCCATAATTATATTTAAAAATACCCACGATGAGGCAGTATAGTCTATGACTTTAGCCTATTCTAAATGACAGAATAAAAAATAAACGAATGAACGAAAAAAAGTGTTGACGTCGCGCGATATCTACATTTTGAAACTTTTTTTTGTACCTTTTGTAAAAAAATATAGTTTTAAAACTTTATCTTATCACAGTACGGTGCCGGACTAAAGCCTGAGTTTGCTAATGTTGACAGTTATTGATCCATATCACGAAGATGCGTGTTTCAAAAACTGTTCTAAAAGTTTTTGCGGGATGTTGTTCATCTGCTTTTCTCATGGAAATTTTAATGGCCAGGACTCCAAATAGTGCTAATCTTATTTCTTTTCTTCAATTCCTATTTATATCTTTACAAGGACTTTTATTTACGGTTAAATTTGATATGGTAAGTGCCCATACATTATTTTTAGACAAGTGTTTTGCTTTGAATAACGCTGTTTTTTTTATGTTAACAAGTATACATGACGGTCAGAACGCTCACCTGATGGTATGTGACACGCCTGACCTTGACAGAGCAGCATTGATGTAGACCAACAACTGATAGACAATTATTATTCTTCACCAATGCTGCACTGCGGTTGTAACCCCGAGACAACAGATGTTAGGTCTCTTGTACCCTTCTACTTCTTATAGGTAATTTTAAGAATTTTAGAATCAATTTATATATAAAAAACAGGTAACATTATAATAATCATTGGTTGTTCCTCTACAATCATAAATTTTGCTTGCAGATGAAACCTAAAATACCACTAAAACAATATGTGGTACTTATTTCATTATTTTTTATGACAAGTGTTGCCAATAATTATGTATATGCCTTGCATGTGCCTTCCACTCTCCATATGATTATACGGTAATTATTATTATTGTGTACTTTAAATTTTTTATTATGTTTTTGTTAATTTCACTTTCTTAATTTACAACAGAAAGAAAAGATGCATTTTGAAGACTTTGAAAGCAAACTTTCCTATGTTTTATCTTCTAGTTCTGCCTCATCTCCGGCCAGTATGCTTGTATACTGTATTGTAAAGAAACAATCTCCTAGATTATCAAATGCAGTTGGATCAATTCTCATAAGCCTAGGTGTATCTTTAGCAATGTATGGAGGTGCCCCAAATGAGGAGAACAAAGGAAAATTTGTATACTGGTGTATAGGAGTCACAATACTATTACTGACATTGATAACAGGAGCTTTCACTGGACTACAGCAGGAGATATTGTATGGAAAATATGGAAAACACCCAGATGAAGTAAGTTATATATTCAAAGTTTCCAAACAAAAAACATAACTGAAAATGAATGGAAAAAATTCAATGTGTCTATATAAACTTTATATGACATGTAGACAGTGGTGTGCCCAGAGATTATAAGTAGCATATGCCTAGAGATTATAAGTGAGTGACATCACAAAAAAAACATTTTTGACAAATTAAGTGCTGTTGTTGTCAGTAGATCACCTATGGTTTCAAATCTGTGTAGGGAAATAGGCAAATAATTTAATGTTTTTTAAAGCATACGGTTGTTTTATGTGGTAACGCTGTGATACCTACATGGAATGCAATGAACACTCATAATTTCATATAGTTACAAACCACTGTTTTACCACAGATAAAATAATATATACTATGTTTTATGCAGTCAACGTAGTGGCGACGCAATATGTCAAACGCACATATTACATGTGCCTAAAACAATGGTTTGTAATTGTTACATGATATGAAGTTATGTATGTTAATTGCATTATGTATAATAAGAATTCACTCGTAAAACAAAAGCGCGCCTTATGGTCCATACCATGAATTAAAAGTTCTATATTTAAATTGTAAAAAATACTGATTTTTTCCAGATGATGTTTTACACACATGCAATCCCATTGCCATTCTTCATTGGAATCTACCCTCAACTCCAACAAACGGCACTGAGTTTACAGTTTGATGTTTGGCTCCTCATAGGTATCAACATTGTGTCACAGTTTTACTGTACACATTCTGTTCACGAGTTGGCCACAAGGGAGACTTCTGTGACTGTTACCTTCATTCTGACTCTTAGGAAGTTTGTATCCCTTTTGATATCTTCTGTAGTATTCAAGAACAATGTTACCGCTTTTCATATCATAGGTACAATTTTTGTTGCTATAGGCCACGTGTGTATATTTTAATTTTTTTGAAAATCTCAAGCAAAGGTCTGTTACATTTGCAAATGAAAAGAAAAAGGTTTAACGTGCCTATAGTTTAATATTACTTTGTGTTACACATAATGATGAAGAATGGATGGTTGTGTATTTGTGATTTTATTAATGTTTTATTATTATTTATTTTTAAATATATCAAAGTGTCAAACAAATACATAGTGAATGTTTATTCATTAAAAACATGTACTGATGTTGAAGTGTTCCCATGTGATAAATTTCATTTTTGAATTCTTAATAATAGGTACATTGGAATAAAACAAATGGTTTGCTTATTATATACATATGTCATCATAAAATAATTCTAATTACAAAAAGGATTAGATAGATTGATTTAATTTAAATAGTGTTGTACCTATTGCATAAGTTCAAAATGCTTAAATTGGTAAATTACACAAAAGTAATGCTAAATGAATCCACTAAATTAATGAAATATGCAATGAATATGATGAAGGTGATCTTCTTTATACATCTAGTAACTTTATCTGACAGTTCAATATTGCAATCTACATTCACACAAAATCTAGTTCACACATACACTTTCACTTTAGCGAGTATCACTATATATAATTTTATTAAGCTGTCCCATTGTACTTTTATCTTCTTAGTTGGCAATTTCAGTACCTGTAAAAAAGGTAATATTGAAAACTTTTTTCATCAGACATATGAAAAATATTATAATTTATAGGTATGCTAATGAGCAGATGAGGGTGGGTACAGAAATAAAAATTAAAAAGCGGAGGACCGGGATATCTTCTTCGTTTCATTCTCCAAAAAAAGAATAAGTTTGTTTCCAACCTTTAAAACGGAAAAGGGAAATTGAAATATTAGGATGATAGGGTGTTTGAGGCATCTAGGGGCCACTAGAGGCCTCACTAACTTGACGAAACACGGCCGTGGTGTCGATCCTGACGAGGCGTCCTATTATTCGTGCTGAAGCATGGCTCTTCCGCAGACAAGAAAAATTAAGAAGGCATTTACACGTAACCAAGTTCTCATGCTATGCTTAGGATATGAATTGACATTGGAGCCACTTTTGTTGAAGTTATTTATGCCATTAAAAATGTATGCAATTTAGAGATAACGAAAAAAGCAGCTCAGTCGAAATTTGGTTACATCAGTGTTTTATGCAATGTTCTAATTGAGTTTACCTGTTCTTGCTGTCAGAACGGCTTCGTCGGTCACGAGACCTAGATCTTCTTACAGAGGGTGAGCGGCGGCGAACGGAAGGCGACCGACGAGGGGATACTGATCTGCCTCGCGAGAACGACCTCCTCCGGGGACTGCGACTGCGAGACCTGCTAACATACAACCGGCAAGTCAGAATGGACCCACCTTGTAGCCATTGTGACAAATCTTCAAATCTAACCTGATTATGTAAACATTTTTATGTAACAAATTTTAGTTTTGAAGCAAAAATTTAAAATAGATTTAATTTTGTCCTTTATTAGTCAACTCTGAATTAATAACTGGGATATTCATTACTGTACTTTTTATCTACTGTTACATTTATCCTAAATTTATACCTAAATGCCAACACAAATTCTCTAATACTAATTAGGTAAGGTAAGGTAGTGCTAAGTATAGGATTTAAATAGTACCGAGCCTTGGTGAGCCTGTGAAGGTTGTTGACCGTTGTGGGGCTGCGGTGAGGCCAGGAGATTTTAACTTGTGTGAAGGCGAAGTTTCAACATAATCTTCAAGCGTTGGCATTAACGGGAGTTTCGAGAGAAAATGTGGTAACACGGGGAGTGTCGACCGTCGTTAAGATGTCTGGCCACGTTGACGACGTGTGTGCAGTCGGTGATGCATCAGGGTTGCAATGGTCAAGGTTGTAGGTCCTATAGGTGGCTCATGGCTGTGCGGATAGATCCAGGTTAGATAAGGTCTAGGATTAGGTAATGGCGGTTGAAAGGATAGCTTGGGCGTAGTTGCTGAAGACTTCGGCTGGACGTAGTAGTTTGGAGAGCCAATCGTAGAAGTTGAGCGGGATGTTGTTGCGAGCGGCGATCGCGGATGTCTTATTGGTTAACGAGCCGTAGTTGTGGTGAAGAGATGTGGTGAGGTCGGTGTGTTGGTGGTTGGTTGATAAAATGGACCTGTAAACGTTCCAACACCCACCACTTTTAATCTCATTGTCAATTGCTTAATTGACTAAACAATTCAGAATATTAAGAAAATTTACAAATATAAGCAAATTAGATAATTGACATCTTAATTTGATTGACGAAAAGCGTTACGAAATTTTAATAACGTCATTACAGTAGAATGGCAATTAAAATCATTAATTTACACTGAATATGAAGTCAATAACTATTAGCAAGTACTTTTAAATATGTGTAATTAATCATTAAATAAAAAGAGGCATAAATGTTATACCTTCTGTCTCGCTAGTTCGCCATTAGACATCTCAACAAACGAATAGAGTTCCACAGCAACGTCTAAACAAAAGATAAAATTACTAGAAATTTCTACATAATATGAGGATCATTTTTGTGAAAACATTGTATTGATCAAATGTTCCCCACTAGAAGACAAGTTGAATCAATGGAATTGTAATTACAACATTTCAGTCTCCGAGTGGAGGTATTGTACTCTAGCACACTTATGACTCAAGCGTTTCACATTAAAAAGTGAAGCGGATCTAAGGAGCGTGCTGATATGAAACTTTTCAAGCTTAAGTAATCAAAAAATGTCTGAGCCGGAGTCAGGCCAGGCACATATATTGACACATGTTGTAATTTGTAACATAAAATTATTCATTAAAATTTCGACCTTAAGGAGTCATTATAAGGGTACAAATAAAATAATAAAATTCAATAGCACGAGCATACTACAATGTCACTATGACGTGTAGCCAGTGATGTGGTAATAAAGAAAATTTTGCCCAACTAACTGATGGGCAGAATTTTGCAATGGACACCTTTAGAGTGAGATTATGCATCTAGTTTGTTTATTGTAGTCTGTTTATGTTAAAAGTCAATATGAAAAAAGTCTAGAAACTAACACATTTTCTTTTGTGACAATGTGTGTTGTATTTAGCTGCTATTTGATTAAAAAAATACCTCGTGGTCAAATTAGCTTGAGGACAAGAAAATAGGTCGACTTGGAACAAAATGGCGGCTGGCATGCCACGGTAGATAGATGGTAAAATAATTTATATCAAGAAGGAACTAAAAGTTATTAAATACTCACGTTCCATCTAATCCACGTACAGAATCTTCTGCGTCACGCGGATCTTCAAATTCTACAAATGCAAATCCTGGAGGGTTACGAGCTACCCATACATTACGGATATTGCCATATTTCGAAAAGATTTTCTCAATTTCATATTTGGAAGCATTGGTTCCAAGATTGCCGACATAAACTTTGCAAGACAAATCCCATTCCCGGTAGCGAGACATCCTGTAAGAAAGAAATAAGATAAACTATGAATGGTGAAACTACAGACACGTAGGAGTGCAGCGCCATATTGGGTTTCCGTACGACGTACGTACATTAATGCAAACATCTTTTACAGATAATTGTATTTACCTTGATTTAGTTTGTCTCTTGAACAGTTATAAAGATTTAACGTGGTGATACTTTCACTAAAATGTCACTAATTACCTCTAGAAGCAGATTAAATTTGGTTCACGAAACAAGATTGAAAGACTCGGGACTTTGACATGAAATGATAAAAAATCAATGAACGAAAGGAGAGTGAGAGCGTGTTGCAGTGTTACCCTTTATGAAATTAAAAAGTTGCCAGACCTTGATGCAAAACTCGCTATATTTGAGAAAAAAAATAATTAAAAAAATCTAAATTTTTCAAAGTATTCCTTGATAAATTGTACGTAAATTAAAGTATATTTATATAACTAAGCATTGAATCATATTACTACTTAAATACCTACGAGTGTACTACTAAAGATTATCCACCACAAAAATAATCTTCATAATGTGTCCTCATGTTAGTCTTCGATAATTATAAATAAAAGTGAAGCAAAATAGGTAGATAGTTCTTCCATACACTTATATATATTGGCAATTTCGTTGTATAATATTCTGTATTTTGGAGCATAACTTCTTGTTTTGAAAACAATTTACATTTTCAAATCACAGAAAGTTTCATAAAGTGCGACAGTTAAACGAAACGTTTGCAGTTCTCAACAAACTAATTCCTTTGGAATGGAAGAGAGGGAGCCGTGTGGGGATGGCGAATTAGAATACATTTTTCTTCACCTCTTCTACTCTCGAGGATGTCGTAAAAGCCGACAAAGGGATAAATGACCGGATGGTGGGCAGCAGTGCCATTCTGTGTACTGGTTCATATTGCGGTCACCAGCCCGCCAGCGAGGTGACTACGGGCTTTTACCTCCAATGATCAGTGCCAGAAAAAATGGGCCCCTAGTTCACACACATATATACACACATAAGCCACAGACCGAGGACACCGAAGATCCACGTGCCCTACAAAGGCAACATTATACGCTATATCCTAGATCAACATCCAGGACGTCAACGTGTTAGTGAGATTAGTGCAACTAAGAAATGGGAGACCCCGGGAGATGACGTTATTACTATAGAGCCTTTAAAAGCCGGTGCACAGCCCGTCCTGTGGGCATTAGTTAATCTATTAATGCCGTCTCCGACACGGGAATGACACTCGAGGCGTGGTCTATAAGCGTTGTCGTCTTGTTCTTCAAGAATGGTGATAAAACTCCCTTGAAGAATTATAAACCGGTAGCGCTTCTGAGCCGTCTATAAATTGTTATCTAGAGTTACGGACGCTACGTTCGTCATTAGACTTGACGAATTCCAACTGGAGCAGGCTGGGTTTCGAAAAGGCTACAGCACCGTGTACTACATTATACTGTGTATGGCATTTGTGGACTTTGTAGACTGGAAAGCCTTTGACGCTGTTCTGGAGGCTCTGCAGCGATGCGATATGGAAACGCTCGCTTTCTTGCTTTTTCGTGTTGCTTATATAATATTTTCTTTATTGAATCCAGTTACAAGGACTCATAGTGGTTAGGAACAATATTACTAATGGTCTGTATGAGTACCTACATAATACAAATCAAAATAAATGTACATGTCAAAGATCAGTGTAATTAAATTATTCTGCAATTAAATTAAGAAAATATTAGTAATTTTATTTAACCAAAGACAGCGTATTAAGACGTAATTGAAATTCGATTACGTCTTAATAATCGTCTAAATATGAATAAATATTGCAGTGAGTGCTGGCATCAAAATGTTCATAGACAATAAGATAATTTGAAAAGTTGTTTTTAGACTATGGCCGTATTTATTATTTGTCAAACAGCTGATCAATTCAATTACAAAAAAATGAAAATTCACTTTAAACCTTAGAAAATTTATCAAATAAAATAAAAATGGATGTTGTGGGCTTATTAAATAACATACATGACAAATCTGATATGTTTGCGGTCAAAACATGGACATCGGAATGGTCTAACAGTTTTCAAGAAAACCAGGTGGGTATTGGTATTAAACAATAATTCATGTTCTTTCAATAAAGTATTAAGTACGTACGTTAAGTTTGAATCAATATTGTTTGAAATTCGATAAATACAGGCTGGATTCCCTATTAGGTAAGAGGAACTAACATTGATATAATAATAGAACCCCGTATCCTTGATTTCAATGCCCAATTAAAGATTAAAATATATTCGGCTTTGATAACGGCGATTATACAATGTAAATTTATTTTTATCTCCACTAATATAAGGTTTAAAATTTGTCATTTGTTTTTTTTGACTAGCTTTTACTTTATGCTATAAGGGTCTAATATATATAAGCAAAGCTAGAATTGAAACAACAGTTGTTTTTAAACATGAAAATGGAGAATTACTATGTGGGACATGTGGCAGTGAAAACCATGCGGTTTAAAACAATCCATTCTTTTAAACAATGTTTGCCATGTAATTTTATGTGATGTTAAATGAACTTTATTACCAGATGTTTTCTTATATGCTTATTCTTATGTACTTCCGTGATTTGATTACAAAAGGAACTCTAAATAAGAAAACAAAGATAAGTTCATGGAACTAAATGATTCTTTTAAGATTTGATGAAAATTTTAATGAAAAATGTTTTATGAGTGAGTAAACCAGTAGTTAAATTAATAATCGGTAAACCAATAGTAGAAAATTGGTATTTATTTCATTGTTAAAAAAAATTAGATTGAAGTTTTATATTACCAATATTAATTATTAATATTTACAAAATTATTGGTATACTTAAATGGTTAATTTTGTAAAATTAATCTACAAATTCATTTAGGATATATCTTACACTTTAGGGGTTGTCCATTAATCGTGAGGCTTGAAAGGGGGGGAGGGGTTTATAAAAATCACGAAAATAAACAAGGGGGGGGGGGTGTAGTAGATATCTGTGTATTATTTTTTCGTCAAACGCGCGATTTTTAAACAAATAAGCGCACGGCTGTAGTGTTACCTTGATTGCCAATAGCTCTAGTACAATGTTTTTCCTATGATTAACTCTTCGTTTATTATTATTGTTATGGCAATAAAAAAAACTTGCAACCTGGGTGTAGACATTTTTATTATGGTCCTTAATTCAGAATAAATAAGATATAGATTATACCTGTATATAATATATTTCAGAATTTTAAGATTCTTTGTAGGTACTAAATACACGTGATGTTGAGAAGGGGGAGGGGGTGGTCTTAACCTCACTCGTATCACCATGGGGGAGGGAGGGGGTTAAAAATGCTAAAAAGATCACGTGATTAATGGACGGCCTTTATAGTAATTGTAATTTAAAATTCCAGATAAACTTTTTGTAATGATAATTTTTGACTAGTTTACTTAGTATTGTTTGTTTAAAGCCAAAAGAATTCATTGCATAAAAATTGTGAATTAAAGAATTTGAGTTTTTTTAGTTTTTGTATAGTATAGTATATTTATTTCCCCACCTCCTTTCATGTTAACAAACAAAATATTTTCATTTGTGATTAATTCAAATCCGCATATGTATTATTATCTTATCTGTATAATGGTTACTATGTAACAGATGAACATATATTAATCACAAATATTCTTAAACGTGCATGCATGTCGTACATACAAAAACACCAGACAATGAACATATATACCTCTTCTGAAACCGGATGGTACACTCGCTCACACCGCTTTTGCATCACTTTTTGCGGAGAATTCGCGTTTAGATACTGCAGGGAAAACTCCACCTATCTCGCTCCGTGCTGACTGCTCAATGGCAGAAGTGCATATTCACCAAAAAGAGATCCTTAAAAATCCTGCGCACTTTGGACGTCTTGCGTACCTGTGCGCCCCAGTTGTCTTGTGTATGCCACACACTTATGGAGTGAGGCTATTGAGAGACACGGTGCCGTGTCACTCGATATTTCTAAGGCATTTGACACTGTTTGGCATGCTAGCCTTATAAGCAAGCTTCCTTCATTTGGTATTCCTGATGGCCTTTGTACCTGGATATCAGATTTCCTGAGTAACCGGTCAATACGAGTAGTCATTGATGGCTGCTCTCTACCTCCAGGATATCTACGCCGGTGTTCCTCAGGGATCGGTCCTGTCCGCAACTCTATTTTTGCTGCACATTAATGATCTGCTTATGCCCGGTATCATTGGGTACGCAGATGACAGCACAGTTACGGACAGGTATTTATCGGATGCAAGGACCAGTAAGGAAGAAATCCAGGCTTGTCGCGATGCGATGGTAAGCCGCGTGGACGCGTCCTTCAAGCAGTCTCCTCTTGGGTGATGCTAATCTGGTGACGTTCAACGCTACCAAAACACAGGCGTATCTGTTTTCCACCAAACGGATTTTGATCCAATTTGATCTTGCTCCGACTTTCCGAAATGTACCTGGTGCAATAATTGATAGCCTTGAGCTTCTTGGTGTTCATCTCACTGCCAATCTCAACTTCGGCCAATATATCGAGTCCAAAGAAAAAGACTGCAGCTAAAAAACTTGGGATCCTTTCCAAGGTCAGGCGGTATTTCACCCCAGGACAGCTTCTATCATTATATCAAGCCCAAGTCCGGTTTTGTATAGAATACTGCTGCCACCTATGGGATGGATCAGCCTAATACCAATTGGCTGCTTTTGACTCGATTGAGAGGCGTGCTGAGCGGCTCATTGGCAACCCTACTCTGACTGACGCTAAGCTGCAAAGCCTCACTCAAATTATTTACTAAGCTAATCCCATATTTTTATTATTAAATTTACTTTTCTAGCTGATGTCTGCAGATAGTTTAATTTAAAACCAGGTTCAATTTATACTAGGCACAACAATATGCTCTGAAAAATCACCATTGCGTTTTTTTAAATTATTTTCAGTTGTTTCATATTCTGTCTTCTTTCTGTTTTACTTGTTGAATTCCAGTGTATTTATCACATTCCACTATTAGACAAATTGTTAATGAATTTCTAAGTTAGATTACCCAGGCTATCACTATTTGCACTGAACCTAATACTCAGTATGTCTATACCAAGGCTCCTAATTGTGACCTTGGTTAGATTATTAACTACCTAAGCATTGAGTTGAAATCTCTAAAGATTACTCTAGAATACATTCTTAGGAATGTACAATCCTTTATTTGCCGATTAATTCTACCACGCCATCAGCATCGCGTAGACTGCGCGACGTATGGACGCTGTATTTTGCGTAATTTCTATGGATTGCGACGAGCGAAAAGTCGCGCAAGGACTTCGGTTTTATTCGATAGTTTGCCATTTAGTTCGGACGAGCGCGGTTGGTTTACTTAGTGCTTGTGACATGATACAGTGGCCTTTTGTGGTATGTTAATTTGTACCGTATTCACAAAGTCATAGGGTACCTTTTTATGTCAATTGGAGTTTGTAAATAGTGATTAGTGAAAGGGTAAGCGAGTGGTATTTATGAGATGTTTGATTTGCATTGTTTGGGTTTGTATACAAATACAAGAAGTGCCTTTTGTTTATTAGTGTAAAATTATTGCGTGAAATTGAAGTAAGCTTAACCGATGTTTCTTTGTGTAAAGTTGTCGATTCTACTTAAGTTTTATGATTTAATTTAGAATAGATTATTAAGGCATTACCTTGTGGTAATTTCAATTGGGTCACAAAGACTAGCAATTTTTGCCATTCGTTTATGCTTCATGCATCAATGCCCCAGATACATTTCCTGCTAGAGATAGCAGTCGTTTTAGCAAATACTTGTCTGCGCCAGTTTCTTCTTTTTGTTAACCGATGTAGTTTTTGTTAGTATCTAGACCAGATACAAAGAAATACTGCTGGTATGTATGGTAGGTGGCAAATTCGCTGCAAATACTAAAAATGTAGACACATAGTGGGTATCATTTAATGATCCTGCCATCTGATCTACTGCCTCCATACGTATTCCAGTGACTTTGTAATGTAGCTTGGCTAATTTGTGATACCTATACTTATAATGATACTCAAAAATCCCTGATTTTTACGTTAAGAACGAAACGTTTCACGAAGATTCGGGCCCAATGTGGATTGGTTGATGTCAACAATCTCTCGAGTTCCGACGTGCTTTGCTAAGCACGACGGACCTCAAGATAGTATTTTTCGGGTACCCATCCAATGACATTTTAATAGTTGTTTAGCTATCATGCTACGCTTCTAAGCCCTCCCAATCCCTGTCCATCATCGGGTCGCCTCGAGTTATTTGCTGAGCGATACGACCTTTAAAAAGATCGTATTGCTATTTATAGTACAGGAAACGCATTTTTATGCCCTCTGGTATATGCAAATGGTACATGATGGTGTAATTTACCATCAGGTGAACTCTCTGATCGTTTGTCTGCTATTGTATAAAACATTTACATAGATTGTAGAAATTCAATTGCAATTTTATAATGTAGGTTTTTTTAAGCAACATCTATTTACGATGGTAACGTCGGTAGTGGCTTATCAGTGCTCGTAATAATTATGCTATAATGTTGTTGTCTCCCACGTTTTGTACATATACTATATTATGTGGATGCGTATGATATTGTGGAAAGTTTATTGGTAAATCATCCTTAGTTTTCGTTTCTTAATGTCAGCACAAACATGAATAAAGAGATAAACCATGATGCTGACAGAAAAAATCTAGCAAAAAAACGCTATATCAAAGGCAAAAAAGACTCGGTCCCAAAAAACTATGTCGTGGTATCATTCGGTCGAAATGTTCCATTTGCGACAAAGCATGGCTCTCCAACCCTAACCACGACTGTCCTCGGATGGAGCTCTTAAGTCGGTATAGAAAATAATTTACCACTAGGGTAACTTTGATGGATTTTTTTTATGTTATAAGTGTACGTTCTGTACATCAGAACGTGCTTTGAAGGAGACCAGCAACTGATAGACAGTTATTATTCTCCGTCAATGCCGCATTGGGCCCGTCACCAGGGACAACAGAGGTTATATCTCTTATACCCGGGTAATTTTACTAGCTACAGTGCCCTCACCCCGAAACATAAAAGTGCATAACACTCCTGTTTTACGGGACGATATCTGGCACTTGGGTTGTTCCTATCTACACGACTCAGTATCGAGTCTACCACCCAGTGGATAAGTTTCTTTGATTGTATATCAATTGGACTTTATCATATAATGAGAAGATTTTATCTGCTATTCATGAACAGTGAAACCACTTCTATAAATGTCTGATTTTGCGGTAGTTTTCTATCAATTAAATTCTGGACAGCATCGCGTGATGACAACTCTCATATCTCAACCATATCTTTCACGCTACGTCCGTTTTACTCGACTGTTTTATAACATTATTCTGTTTTTGTTGTGGTTTTAAGTTTTATATTACTAGTTACATAACTTTGATTTCCAATTTGTTTAATTTTACTCATTTTACTTTGTCTAGTAAGTACCATGACTGTACTAGGTGATAAAAAGATACAGGATAAAAAATATATGAATTGGACGTCATTTGGAGGACCTACATTCATTTGAATACCAGCAGTCGGAGCGACAAATGAAAACGAAGTGGAATGCGTCATCAATTACGTCTGTTTGGCAAAAATATTACCAAGAGACCAAACAACAATCGATGGCTAGAATAGGCCATCCTCACAACGCCTAAGAAGTTCAAAGTTCTCGAGCTCGGCGGGCAAGGTTATGGCGTCTGTTTTCTGGATACTAAGGCAATCATAATGGTTGATTACTGGAAAAGGAAACTAGGTAACGGGCTCTTACAAGCTTTATAAAACGACTGTGAGAAGCTACAAAAGAGTAAAGGCGGGACAAACTCCAAGTGAAAGCCTGTTTTTATCAGGACAACGCTCCAGCACACAAAACCGGAGTTGGATGTATATGGAAGCAGGCTTTAAACTGGCCGCCCTTTTCTCCAGATTTAGCTCCCAGCGACTTTTATGTGTTTCCTCGGTCAGGAACAACTCAGGACAGAAATTTGAAGATGGTAGCGAGGTGATTGCTGCTGTGGGACATATAGAGATATAAAGATGTTTAATAGGGTATTTTATGTTAAGAGAAGTGTTGGACTTGTTAGGAGAGTAGAAAAATATTTACATTTAAACTAGAATCGTTGTTTTATTACTCATTATCATTATTTTTTGATCGCCCCTCGTATCAAACAGTAAATTACATAATTAACTCCAATTTTGAGTAAGTTAAAGTTCAATTAAAGCTTTTTTGAGAGAAGTGTCCACGATGCTGATATATCTCGATAACCTCGCTATAGTGCTAATTTATCTAAATAACCTCGAATATTCATGGTAGGTATGATATCAATGAAATAAGTAAACAAAGTAATAAAATTTAAAACAATAGTTATATTAGGAAATAACAGTACAAAATTCGATAAATCACCTTCCATTTACTCTTTCATTTTAGAAGACTCTTCCCATACATTAAAATCGGTGAAGCTGTATAGGTCATCTGTAACTACACTTGATTGAATGTTTATTTTTTGTTTCAGTTGCTATGGTCATTCTGCGGGTGCCTACTGGTGTCAGTATTAGTCGTATTTTTCTACTACTATAGAAGATGGCGATCGAAAGGTAAAAATCCTCTTACAAGCAATATTTTATTTTGGACTTACAAAATTAAAAACTCCCAATTGGGCCCAAGTGGTCGGTTACCGGCCATATCTATATTTTTGTGGCGTATGGTCTCCTCTAAACGTTTTAGGCTGACCATCATGATGATTCAACAATATATATTTCACCTATTTGGTGACCAATTGACGACTCATTTGGTGTAATGGTTAGGACTTCGACTACTACGCCAAGGGTTCTGGGTTCGATCCCCGGGCAGTACAACATTTGTGTGCATGAACATGTCTGTTTGGATTTGTCTAGGTGTTTTCCATGTATAATATCTATGTATTTTAAAAAAAATGTATGTAAGTATGATTATCAGTATTTTAGTAACCTAATTATAAACTCATCGCTAAATATGGGGCTAGATGGCGCTGTGGGAACGTTAGTGGATATTTATTTAATAACCTATTAGCGACTGGTATCATGACACAATAAAAATAGATTGGCTCAGCCATTATACATGCTTGCAGTCTTCAGTATTACTGAATTATATGATCTCGTTCAGCTTGTGGCTTGGGTTGGGCGGCGTAATAATAAGACATGCATAAAATGGGTATTGTTCTATCAAACAATAAAATGCATTGATAAGCAACATACAAAACTGCACCTTAAAATCGCAGGGGGATTTTTTATATTACAATTAAGTCGCACACAAAATAGCAACTAATACAATGGCGATTTTTAGGTGCAACTTTTCTTATTACCTAAAGAGAATCATCGTAAATGACAAAACTGTAACCACTGATATATTAAAAAGTTTAAAAGAGTAACTCGAGTTTCTTGCGGGCTCTTCTCGAAGATCCTACTTATTCCGAACCGGTGGTAGAGTCATAAAAAATATAATAATAATAACAATTGACGATTCAAAAGTATCTGTAACAGATTTATTTGAATAAAGATATTTTCCTCTCTTTCTTTCTTTCAATCTAATAGAGAGATGATTTCATTATTCGCAGGGCAAATTTTTAGTGTTCCGTAGCCAAATGTCAAAAAGTTATCTCTTACAGATTCGACAAGTGTGTCTGTCTGTCCGTCCGTATGTCACACCCTTTTTTCTCCCATACTATTAGCAGTGTAGTGCTCATTCAAATTTTGTAAGTATAATTATGTATTCTGTGAACCGCCACAAGGTTTTGACAAGAGACTTGAGAAAAAATATTTTAGGGTTTCCCATACATTGAACTGAAACTCAAAATCTTTTTATAGAATTGTCGGGCGGCGTCGGTGCCTCAGGGGCGTCAGGGGAACCCGCGAAGAGGTTCCGCAAACGGGACAAGATGCTCTTCTACGGCAGACGGATGCTGAGGAAGGTCAAGTCCATATCCAACTCGGGGCAGGGCAGGAAGCGGCGGGCGGTGATGCGGTTCGCCAGGAAATTGCTGCAGCTGAAGAAAGAGTCGGCGCCGGAACAGCTCAAAGTACGTAAGGGAAATAAACATTTCTTTATGATGTAGATAGGTGAATATTTTGTTCTTCAACCTTTCGCAGTCCACTGCTGTAAATAGGTCTCCCTCATACTGCATTAGCTACCTTTCGCTAGTCGTCGTTCCTTGAGTTGAAAAGTGTAGGTATGGTCCTTTAAGGAAGGTAAATGTTATTACTATTTATGAAATAGTTAAGCATTTAAGCAATCATGTTCGCAGACAACAGTCGCTTATCAATCTTACAACTAAGTAAGCCTCTAAGAGGCTTTGGACTAAGGTTCACGATTACTCGAAATTTTCAGTTTCTCGGGTCTCGAGAATTCTCGAGGTTTTTCTGGTTCTGGCGAAATACGTATACGTACGTATTTTTTCTCATATTAATTGGTTTAAATAACGTGAACTAAATTCATATTATATATGGTTATACATATGCCAAAATATAAAATATTGATTTTTTTTTGTTATAAGTTTCTTCCGGATAATCTATGAAATCAATGGCGAGTACATCACTCATCTTCGATTTGCCGATGATATAGTAATCATGGCAGAATCCATGGAGGATTTAGGTACTATGCTCAATACCCTTAACAGAGCTTCGCAACAGGTGGGTCTTAAAATGAACGTGGCCAAGACGAAAGTCATGTCTAATATCCATGTTGTGCCCATACCAATATCAGTTGGAAGTTTGAACTCGAAGTTGTAGACGAATATGTGTACTGGACAAGTAGTCCAAATGGGTAGGTCCAACTTCGAGCAGGAGGTTTCTCGTCGAATCCAATTAGGATGGGCAGCGTTCGGGAAGTTAAGGGAGATCTTTTCGTCCAAAATACCTCGGTGTCTGAAGACGAAAGTCTTTGACCAGTGTGTGTTGCCGGTTATGACATACGGAAGTGAAACGTGGTCGCTTACTAAGGGCCTCTTAAATAGGCTTAAAGTTGCTCAGCGTGCTATGGAAAGGGCTATGTTAGGTGTTTCAGAACTAGAGTGACCGACATAGCCCACAGGATAAGCAAGTTGAAGTGGCAGTGGGCAGGGCACATAGTGCGTAGAAACGATGGCCGATGGGGCGGAAAGGTTCTCGAGTGGCGTCCGCGTAACGGAAAACGAAGCGTAGGCCGACCCCCAACCAGACATCATCATGGACTGATGATCTGGTTAAGGTGGCGGGTAGCAGATGGATGTCAACTGCAAGGGCTTCTAGGTTGTAATGATGATGATGATGATGAATCTATGAAACGGCTTGTAGGGATCGATGTTCTAGGAGACAAATGATACGCAAGCTTTCATCAAATAAAAGCATGTAGTAAATAATTTTGGTTATGAACAGCTCCCACCAGGCGATACATCAGAATATTTCGCTAATAGCAATCGCGTTGATCATTATTGGTAATAGCAGTAGGCTTCGCCCTCTATGGAGCTTACAAAATATACCAAAGGTGTCATCAAAGTTGGGTAAATGAACACATCGGCGTCGCGCTGTATGGTTTGCGCCGCTTTAATAGAGGAGACCAGCCGATCCGATAGCATTTTGCATTACAAAAACGTCTTCTTTATCCACTTTCGATCGGAACATCGCAATTAGTTTTTTTTTCTTGACGAGCACAATGATATTAAATGAAAGTTTAAAATATAATTAGTTCTACATTTTACACTTAGCCCCAATCGATGCCGAACTGAGGCAGGCCCAAATAAGGCAGGGTCGCCATGTAGGGATCGATGTTCTAGGAGACAAATGATACGCAAGCTTGCTGGTTAAACACTGTTTATTAGTAAATCATAATCTGAATATATATGTGTACAACTCTACACTACAGGCTGGATGAATTCGGACGAGACTTTTTTGGCAGGTAGCTGTTGTAATAAGAAAAAAAAAGGCTACTTTTATTTGAGACACTACATTTGAAAAAATAAAGCAATGTCGCGTGACTTAATGAAGCAATTTTAGGTTATGTTCTACTGCGGGAGAATATCTTATAACGTGAGTAATACCGCTGGAAACAGCTAGTCTCAAACACAAACAAAACAAAAAAAACTTTATTCAAATATAAATCTGTTACAGATACTTTTTAATCGTCAATTGTTATTATTATATTTTTTAAGACTCTATCAAATAAGATTTTGCTAGCGGGGGGCATATATCGTTATCTAATAAAAATATACAACCAAGTCATCCATCAAGAATAGCATTTATCTATGTTTATAAGATTGTAGCAAGCGTGTTTTGGTGTGTTTAAGATTGATTTGACGTAATGAAATTGCGTAGTAATGCTGTACAAGGTCAGGTGGCTTAGGACCGGTGGCTGGTAGAGCGCGCCTGTGGCCTTAAAGTAATTGTTACGCGATTGGTTGATGCTCGTGTTATTTAGCTATACATTACAATTATACATCAACGTAACAGAAACATTTTCCGTTAATGTATAAAAGTAGGTAACATTTTTATCAATGCCTTGCCCCGCCTCAGCGGATTTATTTGCGGCTTTTCGAGAAAGCAAATGCAGCTTTTCGAGAAAGCAAATGCGACTCCTGAGACGCACCGGATGCGAAACTCTCCCGTACAAAGGATGCTTAGGGTTTATATTTTACGACATCTGTTTTATATTTTACGACAGCGGAAATCACCCTGTGTCGCACTTAAGGAGGAGTAATGCCGGACAGCTAGTAGACGAATGACAACGGTGTTAGGTAGGTGATGTGATGGGTAAATAAAATACCTTCGCGATAACAGGCACTGGACTTAAAATAATTGATTTCATGAGTTCTGTCGCCTTTTGAAATATCAGTCTGTGCTGATCAACGCCCATGTTGGCTTGCTGAAAAATTGAATTTTTTAAAAGCTTCAGACAATTTAAGTTATATTATTAAACATGCATTACATTTAAAGTCCGTTCTAACTTTTGACTAAATCAGCATGATGTCACATTGTGTAAAGTTGTGTATTTGCACAGTAAAGTTTCCCATAAAATTCATACCCATTATTTTAGTTACCTATTCACTAAGAACAAAAGTGTTTTAGCCTGTATGCAGAAAGATACCACCATACCTAATATTGAGTTGAATGGTTATTGTAAAATATTAAAATTACTTACAAATTCCTTTAAATTATGACCTGCAGAGAACACATTTCCCTTGGCAGATAAAACAATAGCTCTCAAATTGGTGTCATCTTTATTAGCATTAATAGCATTGATCAGGTCAGTCATCATGTCCAAAGATAGTGAGTTTCTATAAGGAACAAATGAATAGCTTTAACGGGGTGGGCATTGAATCAGGTTTCATGCCTGGATGAGCCAATTTAAGTGGCGGAGGTTAGTACGATTCGAATAATACTACTTTATCCTGCAATTCGCCCTTTAGTGGGGCAAACGAAGATGCATCAAAATCGTATTCTACCCCATTAAAATGTGTTCAAAACTTATTTATCCGCTTCTTTGCAAGTATTGCTTTGCGTAGGACGCCTTTCGGCCTGATGGACCGACGACTTGTGAAAGGTCGCTGGTGTAGACTGTATGAGAAAATTGAAGAACCGGGATATCCAGTGCACAATGGGGGAGATTACGTCTAGCAGTGGACTCCGATAGGTTGAAGAGAGAGAGATATATATATGTATATTATTGTAACATAACTATTATAGTTAAGCATATTATGCATAAATATTATATGTAGGTATATTTAAACCTTAACTTTTGGTCCTGACAACAAATTGGTCTGGTACAGATAATGTAACATTGACTGCAAAAGTAGAAATAACTTTCCTAGCAACAATAAATATAATTTGTATTACCATATAAGACTTGCCAATTTGGCAGTATTGTTTAGTCTAACAAACACGTCAAGTATCAACAAATAACCGGATCTATAAGACGTAAGATAAGGTGTCGTCTTTATGTCATTAAAACAAAAAAAAGGCCAATTTACGGTGTAAAATGGACATTGAACTTAGGTACTGTTACCATATGAATTTAATTGCCAGTGATTACGTTGAGATGTATGACTCATGTACCGGTTGTTTATCTACTTCAATGACCCATTAAGAACTTTGACCTGTTAGTTGAAAATTGTGGCAAAGACACAAGTTTGCAAATCCAATGGTTGGATGCTCATTCGTTTGAGTATTTTTTTTGTTTTAATACGAATACACGACAGATGGAAGCTCAAAAAAACTCAAGGCATCAGTCCAATTATGTATGAATCAAAGAAATCGGAACAAAAAAGTTATTTTCAGTTAATCAGGTGCCTCAGCCTACAATGGCCTAACTAATCTGGGAAAATTCGCATCATGTGTGACTTCCCGCGGTTTTTTATTTTCGAGCGCAGATGGCTCTCAGCCTAAAAAAATCTCGCGGGATTCAAACCCACAACACCCTGGTCACGCAGCGATCTATGTCCATCGCTCAGACCACTAGACGACGTAGGCAGTTACTATTATTAAGATATTCAAAGACATCAATATTAACAGCTCATAAACGTCCCCACCGAGGGGCACTAGCCTTAGTAGTCCTTGAGGGCCCAGTGCGGATTGGCCGACAACACGCATAGGCGAGCACAGGTATCCTCACGATGTTTTTCTTCATCGTAAGAGTA
Organism: Leucinodes orbonalis; assembly: GCA_019425675.1. Lineage (NCBI taxonomy): Eukaryota > Metazoa > Arthropoda > Insecta > Lepidoptera > Crambidae > Leucinodes > Leucinodes orbonalis. The sequence goes on from PQWD01010760.1 coordinate 26,706, forward strand.
TCGGATAAATGTACATATATTTCCGAAAATTCGAAAAGACATTGGCACGTGGCGGGGTTTAGACCTCCAGATCGGAAGGCAACAGACAACAGAGCCACTGACGCTCTTACATTTGTGTGCATGAACATGTCTGCTTGTAATGGTCTGGGTGTTTTATATGTATTTACAAAAAAAGAAGTATATAAGTATGTTTATCCGTTGTTTAGTACCCATTAAGACTTCATGCTTAACTTGGGGCTAAATGGCGCTGTGTGAATGTCAGTGGATATTTATTTATTTTAAGTTTGATTTTCATTCAGATTGAAAATATTTCCTTTATTTCCAGGTGTTGGAGCCGCCCGCGAGTATCTAGAGGAGGACCTGACGAGCGACGACCGAGTCCCCCCGATGCTCTATATATGCTGCACAGCATCAGAGTGTTCGGCCACTTCGAGAAGCCGGTGTTTCTGATGCTTTGCAAGCACACGGAGATACTCAATTTGCCGGCTGGCTCGTTCCTGTTCAAAGTTGGTGAGTGATTGATACATTCAATGATAAAAGTTAATGGAATAGGCTATCTATCAGTGGACTTTATTTTGTCGAGTGCTCTTTTTACGGTAGACGAGTGTGTGGCTAACGAACGCACAAGTAAGGAAGTTCGTAGGGCGGTGACCATCCCTGGGCGGCCTGGAAAACTTAGAATAGACTGCGGGCAGGTAGCGCGAAAATAAGCTAAGATGGGGATATTCCAAAAGCAGACTGTATGACTGTGTTGCCCGAACTGTCCATCTTCGTTGGTTTACATCTAGCACCAAACTAAGCACCAACCTGTAATATGGATAATGAACAACGGATCAACATACTTATATATATTTTGTAAATACATACTTAACATACACACAAAACACCTAGACTAATACGAACAGACATGTTCATGCACACAAATGTTTATACTGCCCGGGGATCGAACCCGGAACCCTTGGTGTAATAGCCGTCGTCTCAAGCATTACACCAAATTGTAAGAGGTATCTTCTTTACAGGCGACACAGACGAGACGTGTACGTGGTGCAGAACGGGCGCGTCAACGTTTATATCACGAATCAAGATGGCAGCAGTTTGTCCTTGAAGATTGTACGGGCAGGCGAGAGCGTCACCTCGCTGCTTAGTTTTACTGACGTGTTGACGGTATGTGCTAACTGCTTAATTTAACAACAAGTTAACTAGCTATGCTTGGGATCTCTCTTAGGGATAAGATCGGAAATGATTTAATCCGTAAGCGAACTAAAGCTACCGACATAGCACGCCGGATGAGCAACTTGAAGTAGCAGTGGACTGGTCATGTATGTCGCAGAACCCATGGCCGTTGGAGCAGACGAGTTCTGGAGTGGAGACCGCATCTTGGCAAGCGTAGCGTAGGGTACTCAGACCTATGGGCGACGACTTGCGGACACTGTGGAGGCTGGGTGTGAAAAGCTGAGGGCCGGGATATCTTGCGCACCTATGTCCAGCAAGTGGACTGCGATGAGTTGATGGGAAAGAGAGAAGGCTAACCCAACCAGATGGTCTGATAACCTGGTTAACGTTGGGTAGCAGATGGATGTCAACTGACAGGGTTCTGTTCGCATGGAAATCGCATTCCCATGCCTTCTATCAGCAGTGGGCTTTAGGCTGCAATGATGATAATGATAAAGGGTTCACTCATCACTGCGTGATCCGTGGCAAGACCCACAGGTGGCAGGACCCCACCGCAGTGCACACACTGCGGTGGGGCGTCATAGGCTGATGATGATGACGATGATGAATTATTCGTATTTTTTACAGGGCACTCTCAACCATATAAGACAGTTAATGCTAAAGCACTTGAAGACTCCCAAGTTATTAAGTTGCCGATGAGGGCTTTCCAAGAAGTGTTCAAAGAGTATCCAGACATATTTATACGCGTCATACAAGTAAGTAACTTCTAAAGTATAAACAGTGATATTTATTCAATAAAAAGGAATCATCATCCTTACTGATTAAACTGTTAAGCCTACATACAATGCAGTGTTGTAGTAAACCACTTGACACTTTTTTGAAGTTGGCTTAAACTGTTTAACTGTATCGTTAATAAATAAAAAAATGCACAATATTTTTTTATATGAGAAACTGTAAAATTGTAATTTTTAAAAAAATTTGACACAATCAGACGAAAACACTATCCGCCATGTTTTATCTGTGGTCAGCTGTCATATAAATATGTATTAAGCATAACTTCCCAAAGTTCAATAAAATACACATAGATCTAAAAATAACTTCAAGTATTCATGAAATATATAAAGTAAATATGACTACTAGAGGGAACTTTAGCTAGTAATTTTCCTAGCTAAAGTTCCCTCTTTCCAATCAAATAAATTTATAACGCTGGCATTTGTACGGGTCGATATCTGGCATTGTGGTGGATGCCTGTTTAGACAACTCAGTATCGAGACTTCTATGTAAACAAAGTGATTATTAATCTGGTTGTTATGTACATATTTGCAGATCATCATGGTTCGCCTACAAAGAGTTACGTTTACAGCTCTTCATCAGTACTTAGGTCTAAGTGCAGAGTTAGTTAACCCGGTAAGTGCTGCATCCTTGTTTTTTTTTAATGTATAAGTGTACAAACGGTCTGGACGCTCACCTGATGGTAAGTGATACGTCCAACCATGACAGAGCGGCATTAAAGGAGACCAACAACTGACAGACGTTATTATCCTCCATCAATGTCGCACTGCGCCCGTCACCCGAGACAACAGATGTTAGGTCTCTTATACCCGGTAATTTCACTAGCTACAGTGTCCTCATCCCGAAACACAAAAGTGCATAACACTCCTGTTTCACGGGATGATATCTGGCACTGCGGTGGTACCTAGACGACTCAGTATCGAGTCTACCACCTAGTAAAAATGTAACATAAAATATTTTTTATGTACAAAAGTTTACAGGACGGTCAGACGCACACTGATGGTAAGTGACACGCTGACCATGACAGTGACATCGATTGAGACTAACAACTGATAGACAGTTATTATTCTCCATCAAAGTTGCACTGCATCCGTCACTCGATACAACAAATGTTACGTATCTTAGACCCAGTAATTTTACTAGCTACAGTCCCCAAATCCCGAAATATTAATCTGCAAAAGACCTCTATTTCATGGGACGTTATCTGGCACTGCGGTGGTACCTATCTCTAATAGGTGAACCTAAAACCTAAGGTGAACGCGGGTGACGCATGGCAGCATGGCATACTCCGATTGCCATGTCGAATTGTCGCGTACTATAAAGTCAGAGACCCGGCAATAAGGTATTTTGTTGATCGACTCACGTTCGTGAATGAATTGAGTTTGTCGACCTTTGAAAACTCAAATCGAATACTTTATTTTACCGTCAGTTTTTTTCATGTATTGTTTGAGTTTTAACAATGTCTGGAATGATAACCAGAAGTGAGGTCATAATTTAGCATGCGGGCAAAATTGGGCATTTTCAGGTGTGTCGACCTTTAGTGACTATATTAGCTCAGACAATATTAAAAAAATGTTCATGTATCTGATCCATAGGGCTCTCGGATGAATATCTATTATTTATTTATTTCGTACAAAGGTTGACATCTTAAAAGTAACAAAAAGGAACAATAAGTACAGGTAGGCTTATCTCTAAAAAGAGATTTCTTCCAGCAGACCAAAGAATATAAAAGAAAACTAAAATGTTAGCCAATTAGAGCAGTAGACGAAAGCAACCATACACAATATACACTAATACTAACACATGAGATTAAGATATACATATACATATAAGTACATGTACACACATATAAATAAATATATTAATATATATCAATATATATATATATATTTTAAAATTAATTTTAGCCACAAACAGGTATGTAATACATTTACAAAAAACATCCTTATTTAAAAATAATTATTCATTACAAACCCAGCATTGCTGGCCACACATAGTGTTTCAGTTTTACATCTTCGTGAAACCCATTTAAATATTATATACGTAAATACCAATACATATACACAATACAATCAAATATTTAATATACTACAATACAATACGAATATATATACATATAAATATATATATGATGTGTGTAATCCATCCATCTATGTGTTTAATTGTTAGAACATTTCCAAAGAATCGGTATTTTATTTTATACAGGGTCGCGAAAGACGTCGTCCAGGTACTGTGGGCTCGTCGCCTGGTAAGACCAGCAAAGCTACCGTTGACAACAGTACCACTATGCACTCGCCTTACCACAGCGAGAGGAACGTTCCAGAACACTCGGTAAGTGTAAGGTTTGTGTGTGTGTATGGGTAGTTGGGTTATGTGTGTGTGTGATCGTTAGAATATATTTTGTTATTCGTATATCTGAGATTGCTTGTGTGGGTATGTATAAGTGTGGTATTTCATATATATATATAACATGCGTTTTGTTATGTACTTAGTACAGGTATTTATCATGAATTTTATGTATCAATTTGGATCAATAAATTTACTTACCCTTACTTATAATTAAAAACTGTCAGGACGCCTGCTTTACTTGTAGACTCGCAGTTTTTTTTATCATATACAATTATAATATTTGATATATAGTACTCATATTAAAATGAAAACTTTATAAGCACTTTACTTTGAAAGCATTACTGTATGTTTTGATGTAGGGTCTTTCATATTGAAAGAATACTTAAATATTTCATATTTGACTAGTGTACCAGCATGTTTTGTGTGGTTTGTGCCCATCGTAAAATTAATAACATGAACTCTGGGCGATATCACCGTTTACGTTCGGGTTGTAGTTATTAGTAACATGGGCATGTTTGACACCCGTAACAGCATGCGCAAGAGGGCAACCACCATGTGTCGTCGCCCATTCACATCCAGGGCCGCAGGCAGAGGCCAGATATGGTTCCGGACGTCACTTCAAATACGCCCCAGGTAATAAGTTTTCATAATGATACTGCTATCCTTTTTTTGGTCCAAGGGTGGAGTCTCGGTTTACGAAAGAATTTTTGGACACATTACAATCTTAACTAATTTAGTCCACTTGAGGAGATACAATGATTACTAATGACTTGGGTGACCTGGGGGGTTACCGCCATCTCTTAAAACAGTGTTACAATAATATTACTTCGTCTTTTCTGGTACAAAAATGCGGACGTATGAGGTACGAGATGGCGGTAACTGTTTAGAGTGTAGATTTTACTGATGAGTTTTCTTAGGTTTTTCTTTCACAACAGGCCAAAACCATTAAAGCGCTTTTTTCAATCATCAAAATTGATTCTGAAATTGAATTATATTTCATGTATTGGTTTTAACGTATATAAGTGCTTATTGTAAAATTAATAAATGGATTTTAACTTTGACTTTGCTCCTTAACCATAATTTGAAGAAAACCTTATTTAATAAACCCCTTTTTTTGAAGTCGGCTAAAAGAAATGGAAAAACTTCCTTAGATTTTTTTTGAGTAAATATAACAATTGTTTTTGTTTCTATATTAACAGCAGCAACCAGACGTCCAACCGACGCTCCGCTACAGCGAAGTAAGGAAGGGTCGTCGTTCAAGAGGCATAATACCGACAACCTAGACGAACAGGTAAATAAATAACAGATTACACAATTATTTGTAAAATTCGAAGGAATAAGATAAATAAATGTAGGCCGGCAACGCATTTCAGTTCAAATACATGAGTATTGCAAATGTACATGGGTACATGGGCGGTGTCATTTACTATCAGATGAGCTGTTTGCTCGTTTGCCTGCTATAACATAAAAAAAGAGAAAAAAGGAAATTTTCGCTGCCGTAAACTAACTAAATTGCCCTCAAGATCGGAAGGCAACAATCCACACCAATTAGCCACGGAAGCACCGGATTATTATTTCTAAAAAAAAATTTTGTCTTTTATATTTTTACTTTTAAATGTGGATTATATTATTTTCATCCGCCTTTTTTCACAGGCTTTAATACAAATAGCAACGGAAGCGTTCGTGAAAGAGCTCGGCTTGGAGAGCGACCATGTTCTTCGCGGTAATGTTCAAGTGCGAGATCTGCCAGCGGGTACTTATATTATGAAGGAGGAAAGTCACAAGGTAATATTATAAATTTATTGTTTTAATCTTACTTTAATAGGGAACTGATATGTAGAAATTTGAAAATGTTTATTGTTCTCTAAATCCCTAGGAATTGATGTTAGATACGACGTAATGACCATCATCATCATCATTACAACCTAGAAAGTCCACTGCTGAACGAAGGCCTCCCCTAATGATTTCCACGCGGACCGATCCCTTGCAGTTGACATCCATCTGCTACCTGCCACCTTAACCAGATCATCAGACCATCTGGTTGGGGTCTGGTTGACCATACTTTAACTTATTGTTAGTATTATTTAGTCAAAATCATTAATGTTAAAAGTTTATTGCCAGCATTCCGCACAATATAAAATCTATTTTGTCTTTTCTATATATCCGACTGCGGCAGGCAAAAACTATTACGTTTTTGTTATTGAGATGAAATATAAGCAAATTTATTGACCATGAATTTAATTCTATTAATATATTATTTCCCTTCAAAAGCTCTATTGTAACGTACCCGGTGAACCAGAAATAAAACAGGTATTGTGTGAGGTGTTCTCTGTATGGTTTGAAGTTTAAAACGTGATCGCATGAACACTGTAAAAATATCATTGTGAAATTTTATCCAACCATTTGACTGCCAGGGCTCGATGGCATAGTTACTATCGCGTTCGGTTTAGGAACTTGCCAGTTAAGCAACCTTTATAATGGTCAGTCATCAGATGGGTGACCGAAACCCGTTAAGGCTGTTGGCGTTTAGAATGTTTGTCGTTACAGCTACTCATTCGCATTCAAATTAAATCAAAAGTGTTTATTGAGTTTAGGTCCTTACAGAACACTTATGAATGTCAAATGAAGCTACCACTGGTTCGGACGGCAGTTTTCTATTGAGATGAATTCAGCAAAAAACTTAATAGTGACTCTATTAAAAAAAATGTGTTTATACAGAATCATATAATTTTTTATAAAAATAATTATATAAAGCAAATAATATTCACAATTTTTATCATATTAAGTTATTAATAAAAATATTCGTTTATTTAGAACCAAGTTTATTTGGTTTTATGAAAGACAACTAGACAACCGAAACATAATAAAACTTTAATCAGTACATATCAGACAGGACATTTTTAACAGAGATATTATAAAAAACTAATTTTCCATGAAACCATGTTGTGTTGTTTTAAATAGCGTTAGTGTTTTTCTGAATCGGTATAATTTCACCTGTATATGAACACAACAAATATACACACACATTAATGTTTTTATATTGATATCAGGTTTAATTATCACAAATTTCGGTAATGTCATTTTTTTTAATTTGTTTTTATTATCATTACAAAAATATGTTACATTTTAGGATGTAGCTCTAGTATACCTGCTTTCCGGAGCGTTGTTGGTGTCGCAAAGGGTCGCGGAGGGCGAAGGCGAGGTGCACATGTTCACAGCATATCCAGGTATGTCTTTAGAAAGAAAAACAAAAATATACATAAAACACAGAACCCAGCGGCCAATCAGGTACGAACCCCAGCATACGCTGCAGTGGATTGCAGGACTGGTATTCTGGTTGTACCTCTGAGGCGAGTAAGTGGGACAAAAGAATTTGAAAAAAATAAACAGATAAATGTAAACATACAATACACTTAATATTCGAAAACGCACAAAACGAATCACGGAATTTACTATAAAAACACAAACAAAATATAAAATAAACGTAATATAAAGTCTACTTAGGGCGGTCACGGTCACATGTGTCGCAGAACCGATGGCCGTTGGAGCAGACGAGTTCTGGAGTAGAGACCGCGTCTTGGTAAGCGTAGCGTAGGGTGCTTCGATCTATGGGCCGACGACTTGCGAACGCTTGTGGAGGATGGGTATGAAAAGCGGAGGACCGGGATATCTGACGCAGAATGAGGGTAACTTCTGTCCAGCAGTGAATTGCGGTAGGATGAAGAGAGCAGAGGCACGGGCATGCGGTTTACCTTTTGGAAAGTGTGACCGCCACGAACATTTGCAAGACCAAAGATTCTAGAAATGCGTTGACTGTCCTTTAAATAAGTGTACGTTATCACTCCGGAATTGTTTCCCAAGGATGAGCGTCCTGAGTTTTGTAGCACGTAGCAGACAATGTCTACAAAATCAAACGCTGACTGATCCAACAATTGGTGTTTAATGTTTTAACCACATTTATACCGGAATTTTGTAGTTTGTAGAAGAGTAACTGGTTCATTTCAAAATGAAATTATGACTCCAGGCGAAGTGGAAGGCGTCTGGCGGTGTTAACGGGCGAGCCGAGTTTCTTCTCGATTCGTGCGAAGCATTTCTCCCGCATCGGTCTGCTGTCCAAGACAACGGTGTACGCGATAATGCGAGAGCGGCCGTCTGTGGTGCTGCACATCGCTAATACTGTTGTACGGAGGCTGTCTCCTTTCGTACGACAGGTGGACTTTGCGCTCGATTGGGTAAGCAGATAAACTTAAACTCGAAAATTCTCGAATTAAATTTATCTTTAATTATTTAGTTTAGTATTTGTTATGAATTGTTAAAAATAAAGAATTTTCAAATCTAAATGAATTTACTACCGGTTTGATGGATTAGTTACTTGCTATCTACTGAGAATAATCTGACTAGAATATTACAGGCTGAATTACCTGATTGTCCAAATAATGGGTATTTTACCTATGGCCCTCGTGGGTATGGCCAATCTTCTCATAGTGATGATGTGCGGGAGGATACTTTTTACTTAGACTTACGAAAGAATAAATGGCCAAGCGTATTTTTAACCCTTCGACAGCAAGAGACGCCTTTAACCCTCACAAACAATAGATGGATATGATTCTTTATTGCACACCAAAAAAAAGATACATATTTAACAATAAATGAAGGGAAAAAAATGCAATTCAGGCGGCCTTATCACTTAAAGCGATCTCTTCCAGACAACCTCACAAACATAGAAAATTAACAACATGAAAGGGCAAGACAGTGCAAAGTAAGAAAAGCTTAATTCAACTTATAAATACATAATTATATTTCAAGATTAACATATATACACATATAAAATATAAATAAACATAAAATATATATTTAAATATAAAATACATATATAAATTTATTATATATAAACATATATATATTACTCTACATTTAATAAAATATCTTATACATTTATATTATTTATATGAAAATAAATAAGCTTTTTTTTAACAAATTAAGGTATAAGGAATATAACATACATAATAAGATACATTCATAAATAAAAGTAATAAAAAAAAAATAAGAGAAAAAAATGTTAAATTGAAAGGTAAAATTCTTTAACGCGACTTTTGAAAATAGTTAGAGAAGGAGACTGACGAATGGACATAGGCAGAGAGTTCCACAGTCGAATGGATTAGATTTTCCATTGTGTCTGGAATTCTGGCGGTCAACAGCGTCATCTAGCCAAAGTTAAGCGTGAAGCCTGTATTATGGGTACTAAACAACGGATAAACATACCTATATACACTTTTTTTGTAAATACATACATATTATACATAAAACACCCAGACTATTACAAACAGACATGTTCATGCACACAAATGTTGTACTGCCCAGGGATCGAACCCAGATTTTTTGGTGGTCTACACCAAATGGGTCGTCAAATCATGTATGTAAACAACACCATTTTCTTCTTACAGGTTTTCTTGGAGTCGGGGCGCGCTGTATACCGGCAAGATGAGGAATCTGGATCGACATTCATTGTGTTGAGTGGACGGCTTCGATCAGTCATCACGCATCCGAACGGCAAGAAGGAGTTGGTTGGTGAATACGGCAAGGGAGACCTAGTTGGGATTGTGAGTGTTTTTTTATCTACATCATCATCATCAGCTCATTAAACGTCCCCACCGAGGGACACGAGCCTACCCGTATAGGGTGATTAGGCCTTAGTCGTCCACGCGGGCCCAGTGCGGATTGGACGACTACACACACAACCTTCGAATCTCTTCGCAGGCGTGCATAAAGGTTTCCTCACGATGTTTTCCTTCACCGTAAGAGCGTCGGATAACGTACATATATTTTCTAAAATTCGAAAACACGTTCGTACGTGTCGGGATTTGAACCTCAGCCCTCCCGGTAGGAAGGCGACAGTCCACACCATTGAGCCACCGACACTCCACACACCAATAAAACTGCTTTGGTCTTGATGTCTGAGCGTTGGGTTATATCAATGCGTGATCAGGAGGGCACGGGTTCGAATCCCATGGGGAGACCGCACTTTTTTTTGTATTTTTTCGGAATGAATTATCGCTGTTGCCGCAGGTGGCCTTCAAAGCTTCACCGGACATTTGACGGTAATTGTATCTTAGCCAACAAAAATTGTGCAACGAGCCTAAGGGTGTCCAAGAGTGAGACGCGAATCTCAGCTTAGGGCGTTGCAGGGAAGACCGCACAGTGAATGCCATTTTGTGCAATTTTCCCGGATTTTAATAGGACATGACATGACCTGATTGTCTGAAAAGTGAGACGATTTCGTGATCCTAAGGGCAATCACGATGCAATATCAACCAAAAAAAAAATCCGATCCGCTTGCCACAAACGTATTGTTAAATTTATCATATAAAATTATTCATTAAAATTTCGACCTCAACGCGTCTTCAAAAGGATACAAAATCAAAAGCACGAGCATACTTCTTTGTCACTATGACATGTATGTATTGAGCGCCGTGATTATGAATGAAAATTCTGCCTAAGTGACGCGATGGGCAGACTTGCCTCGGACACTTTTTGAGTGAGATTATGCATCTAGTTAATTGTTGATCTAAGCATAAATAAAGTCAAAATCCATTTATTTCAAATTAGGCTTACAAAAAGCACTTATGAACGTCAAAAAATGTACAAAAATACAATAAAAACCAATTAAAATACTAAACTGTACGATCTATATGACGTCCCATTTGGTGTTGCGGTGGAGAGGTCGACCTAAACACCAAGGGTTCCGGGTTCGATCCCCGGGCAGTACAAACATTTGTGTGCATGAACATGTCTGTTTGTAATGGTTTGGGTGTTTCCTATGTATAAAATGTATGTATTTACAAAAAAATGTATACAAGTATGTTTATCCGTTGTTTAGTACCCATAATACAGGCTTCACGCTTAACTTGGGGCTAGATGGCGCTGTGTGAAGTTCAGTGGATATATATTATTATATCATGAAAAGACTAAACTATACGATCAATATCGTGATGGTTATATCCAGGTGGAGATGGTGACGCAGACCCGTCGCAGTACAACGGTGATGGCGGTGCGCGACTCTGAACTGGCCAAACTGCCGGAAGGACTCTTCAATGCGATCAAGCTGCGTTTCCCGGTGGTGGTCACCAGGCTCATCAACTTGTTGGGACATAGGATTCTAGGTTGGTTTTTATATGAAGCCTTTTCAGAGTGAAAAAAATAGTTTGTATGTTTTTTTAATCTTTTTTTTGGGTGCTTTAGCCATGAAATGACATGTCAGCCCCATCGAATCTTAATCTATTTATATTTCATATTTAGTATTTATTTATATCAAATAGGGATAGACATTTATTTTAATTTTAAGAGATCATCTCCATCTCTCAACAAGGTCTTTGGCACTTTCGCTACAAGGAAGTTTGTATGTAATTTAACGACAGCTGCCGACAACACAGTCATTGTAGCTAGCTTATAAGCGGCAACAATTTGATTAAGTATTCGCGTTCGATACGCTTAAAAGATGTGTACAACTGTCAATTAGCCCTCCATCGTCCACTGCTGAACATAGGCCTCCCCTTATGAGCGTCTTGTGACTAGGCTAGTCGGTAAGTGTCCAAGATTCAGCCCCGCGTGTCTTTACAAGAAAGACGCACTGCTTGATAATCGCGGACAAACACATACATACATACATACTATCAGGTCAAACTGAGAACCTCCTTTTTTGAAGTCGGTTTAAAACCCTCGACCCCAACGATTGCGGGTTCGACGACTCAAAAATATGGCGCAACTTTCCATGCGCTGTCCAGGCTAAGCATACGGTTCTGTTTCCTTCCATCGAAGTTGTTGAAGAAGTTGTACTACCGTAGTTTGACGACCCATTCGGTGTAGCGGTTGAGACGTCGGCTGCTAAACCAAGGGTTCCGGGTTCGATCCCCGGGCAGTACAAACATTTGTGTGCATAAACATGTCTGTGGGTAATGGTCTGGGTGTTTTCTATGTATTTACAAAAAATATATAAGTATGTTTATCCGTTGTTTAGTTAGTACCCATAATACAGGCGTCACTCTTAACTTGGGGGCTAGATGTCAATGTGAATGTCAGTGGATATTTATTATTATTATTTATTAATGTTTTGTTGTTAATAACATAATTGTAACTGAACAGGGTCGTGGCAGAAGCCCCGCGGTCTGGGTACAGCTGCGTTGGAGCCTAGACCTCTTCACCATAACTTCTCCACTGTGGCGGTGGTCCCAGTCAGTGATGACGTGCCACTCACTGCGTTTACTTACGAGCTGTACCATTCGCTGTGCGCCATCGGTAAGCTTAAAACATCTTTGGAAAATATTAGCGGCAAATGTGGACAATATAACGAAACACTTGTGATAAGCAAAATATATATTTAAAAAAAACATGTCCGCCATTTATAGTAAAAAGACAATTGATAACATTCGTTTTTAGTTTGATATATTTTTTTAAAGGTTGCATTTTTTTAAATCGTTTTTCATTGAATTCTGTATTCGCTATAATACCGCTCGAATACTATCGGGAAAAGACAATAGAATAGCTATTGTCTGTGTCTATGGCTTTATCTGATATTTTTATTTATTACTCGCTGCCCCATGGCAGACATCGTCCTCTCAAAAAGATGATGTTTATAAGAGTAAGGTAGTTTGAGAAAATATTCCAAATGTCCATTAAAATCGTTTTCCTAAGGTTGCTTGGCAACGCTCTGTTACTAAAGATTTAAACTGCTTAATTAGATTTGAACTGCTGTATATTAAACATACATGTTTAACTGTGAGTCCCTTTGTTCACATGTTGTGTATTTTGTGCCAGGCCCCACTGTCCGACTGACATCTGACGTCATAAGGAAGCTGCTCGGCTTGACTATTATGGACCCGAACAACGAGTATCGGCTGAGCTCATGGCTCGCGCAACAAGAAGATAAACACAAGGTTTACATTTTATTGCCATTATTTATTTATGTTAGGTTTTCGTTTTTGTAGTTCTGTGTGAGGGTTTTGTAATATTTTGGGAGTCATAAATCTCCGATGCATGTGGTGAATCATGCCTAATGGCGAAAGAGGTTTAAGCGATCCCCTAAAATTGTGAGTGCTGACGCCTTCTTATGATTGCTGATAGAGCTGTTTTTCCCCTGACAAAAGCTTCCCATTTCCACTGATGAGCCAAAGCCTCTGATAAAGTTAAGGCACCTTCAGTAGAAGGAAGTTCAATGTTGGTATCAGTAAGTTGCTACCCACCTTATGCTATGCAATTATATCTATTGTAAATAGAGATAAACAATTTAGTGTACAAGGCAATTTTTTTTTGTGGTTCATCGTTTAAAGTGATGTCTTTCAGACACACATCTCTAAACAAATAACAAAAATTAATAGATTCCAATCTTACCACATTCGCGGAATCAGTATACGAGAAACAATTGATGTTTAATTTTTATGGCGTTTTACGAAGACCACCGTTCGCGAACGTATTAAAAAATATATATACTAGAAACTGCTAGGTTTATCTTCTAGTTCTTAGCCATGTACTAAGGTTGTTAATGTTACATTTAATGTTAACAGGTGGCGCTGTATCAGTGCGATCCAAGTCTAACGCAATGGACACAGCGGTGCATCCGTCAAGCGGACTGCATTTTGATCGTGGCCTTGGGAGACAAGCAGCCTAGTATTGGCAAGGTAATAAAGATAATAAATATAGTTTCCTTTAAAAAAACCAGTCGTTCAAACTTTGTCTTAGCTATGTCTTAAAAAACCAGTCGTTCAAACTTTGTCTTAGCTATGTCTTAAAATTTTACTTACGTTTAAAACATGTTTATTCATGTATTATTAAATTGCCATCAAATATGTCTGTCGTAATAACTTTATCCTATGTATTACATTTAACCACCGCATTCAGCAGAAACAACTATATTATGTACTCATTAAAGGTTCTTTGATTTACATACATATTTTATTAGTTTAAAAAACAAAACAGCATTGTTAAAAATTATCATCATCATCAGCTCATTAAACGTCCCCACCGAGGGGCACGAGCCTACCCGTATAGGGTGATTAGGCCTTAGTTGTCCACGCGGGCCCAGTGCGGATTGGACGACTTCACACACAACCTTCGAATCTTCTTCAGGCGTGCATGAAGGTTTCCTCACGATGTTTTCCTTCACCGTAAGAGCGTCGGATAACGTACATATATTTTTCGAAAATTCGAAAATACATTGGTACGTGTCGGGATTTGAACCTCAGCCCTCCCGGTAGGAAGGCGACAGTCCACACCACTGAGCCACCGACGCTCTTAAATTATCAAACTTTTTAAAAAGGAACTATTTAGTTTCTATGCTAGATTCTTCTCAGTAAGAAATCTAAACCATAGTGGTAGATTACAATTTGACATTATAAGTGTACTCTATGAAACTAAATCGAAAAATTAAATGTGTCAAATTGAGGAACCCTTTTTTATACTATTAAATAAATAGTCTAAGATTACTAATATCCAACGCAGATCGAGAAGGAAATCGAGCGTCTGGCCATCCGTACGCAGAAGGAGTTGGTGCTATTACACCGCGAAGGAAGCGCGCGTCCTTCGGCACGTGCACTGCTTAATATGAGATCGTGGGTGTCGCAACACCACCACGTGAGGTGTCCACACCGTATGTTCACTAGGAAGAGCCAGTACCGTATTGTAAGTGGATTATTACATATAGCATTATAAAGATTAGCTACAGTTTGTGTACCAACTATAAGCAAGTTTGGAAAATCGATTCTTCTAACAAATTCTGATATTTGGACTACCACCACACAAGTTTCTTGTCACGAATTCACTAAATTAGGTTTTGAGCTGTGATCTTGTTTACATATTTTATTTATATTTTTCGCGCGTCCGTCGGGCACAGTGCACTAGCTTAATATGACATCGTGGGTGTCACAACACCACCACGTGAGGTGTCCACACCGTATGTTCACTAGGAAGAGCCAGTACCGTATTGTAAGTGGAATTTTACATATAGCAGTATAAAGATAATAACAATAATTTCAGTAGAAACTATAAGCAAATTTAGATAATCAACTCTTATTCTATCAAATTTAATATTTGGTCTCTGACCACACACGTTTCTTGTTACGAATGTACTAAATTAGGAATTAAAACTATTTTAAAATATCTGGCATTTTTCTGGCTTGCCGAGTTAAAACTATTTTTAGGCATTTTTTCACGTTCACTTTTAAATAACACGATCGAACAATCTACGCAACAGTACCCAAGTAACACGAACAGAGCGCGAGAAGTAAAAAGCGCGTGAATTACCAATGACGTGTCACCGCCGGCGCAGACTCGCCCCGCCAAACAGACCTAATAATTAATTTCTGCGCATGCACCCTCTATTTTTGCCGAGCGATCTTAATTCGCAACGGGACCTATACGACAATATATTATGACAACACATTTAGTATAATGGTTGAAACGAGTTCAAATCCTCGTGCAATACAACATGTCTGTTTGTATTATTCTGGGTGCTTCTATCTCTCTTCTAATATGTATGTATTTCATCATCATCAGCTCATTAAACGTCCCCACCGAGGGGCACGAGCCTATCCGTATAGGGTGCTTAGGCCTTATTCGTCCACGCGGGCCCAGTGCGGATTGGACGACTTCAAACATAACCTTTGAATCACTTCGCAGGCGTGCATGAAGGTTTCCTCACGATGATTTTCTTCACCGTAAGAACGTCGGATAACGTACATATAATTTCGAAAATTCGAAAACACATTGGTACGTGGCAGGATTTGAACCTCAGCCCTCCCGGTAGGAGGGCGACAGTCCACACCATTGAGCCACCGACGATGTATGTATTTAAAAAAAAGTATATAAGTATGTTTTTCCGTTGCTGAATACCCATACTAAAAGCTTTACGCTTAACATGGGATTAGAAGGCGCTGTGTGAATGTCTGTGGATACTTATTATTATTTATGAACTCATCAAGAATATTTTTTCCCGACGAACTATAGATTTTCTAATGATTTTTCCAATTTTCTTCGAGTATTTTACCTGTACTCATTTGTACACAGAGCGAGCTATACAGCAAGGTGTTGATGTCCGAAGCGAACGTGCATTCGGACTTCTCTCGACTGGCGCGCTGGCTTACCGGTACTGCCGTGGGCCTAGTCCTGGGGGGGGGGGGCGAGAGGCGCCGCCCATGTTGGCATGATCCGAGCTATACAGGTAAGTCTACGGCCTACATATTCGCTTGAACAACATTTTTTCTAGGTGGTAGGTCGGTAAGGTGACTAATTACAATCTAAATAAAAATGACAATAAGTTCAGTACATTAAAAGTTACCATTAACATCGAAGCAACAATCGCTTCATTAATTTCTGAGCAAAGGCTAGTCAACAACATTAATTCACGCAACTTTTCAATAATACCTGAACACTCATTATGTCAAGATGACATAAAAAAAAAGAAATGACTAGTTTTCAAGAGAGACAAAATTAAAAAAAATATTTTTAAAACTCCTATTTTTACAGGAAGCGGGAATACCTATAGATATGGTGGGGGGAGTTAGCATCGGCGCGTTTATGGGCGCTCTTTGGTGCATGGAGAGGAACATTACCACGCAAACTCAAAAGGCTCGGGAATGGTCCCAAGTGAGTAATTAGGAATTCAACATTACTACTTATTAACCCCCTAATCAACCCCCAATCAGATGGACAGGTTAACCCTTTGACCAACGGGAATCCAGACACAATGGAAAATCTATTGTTTGTGACTCTTGCAGGCGTCTCTGGCGACTCAAAGGGTTACTCAGGTGACTGATGGATATCAACTGCTACAGATTGGCCATTAGGGGAGGCCTTCGTTCAGCAGTAGGCTGGGCGATTTTAGGCTGCAATGATGATGACGATTATGACTACTTATTACGTCTTTTAATAGGACCGTATGTTCATAAGATAAACGAGCTTCCCACTTTACACTGCAGGGAAATCAGCATTTTCCTGTAGCTAAAAAGCTCCGTGGTCTAGTGGTGATCTGCAGGTCGTGGGATTCGAACCGCATTAGTGAAGATGCTTTGTGCTACTTTTCCCCAGTTTCAGTTACAGCTTGGCTGAATCACCGGATTGTGTGAAAAGATAGTTGATTCAGTGCTTCCGCAGACACATTAAGTTCATGTGTCCGATTACTATCTGAAGTTATTAGTCGTTAACATCCATTTGTACGCATTGGACTCACGTCGGTTACGGCTCAATCTCCTCATAGCTCATAGCAAGAAGGCCTGGCCACTTTGAACGCCAGGAATCCGGACACAATCAAAAATCTTTTGTTTCTGACGCCTTAAGGTGACATTGGCATTCTAAGGGTTAAATGATTTATATCAGTGAAGAGACTTTGTAATATGAAAAGGTAAGGTTTTTAATCTTCAAAAAGTTGAGGACCCGTTTAGTGTAATGGTTGATACGTCGGTTCTTATACCAAGGGTTCCGGGTTCGGTCCCCGGGCAGTACAAACATTTGTGTGCATAAACATGTCTGTTTGTATTGGTCTGGGTGTTTTCTATGTATAATATGTAAAAAATAATTATGTAAGTATGTTTATCCGTTGTTTAGTACCCATATTACAGGCTAAATGCTTAGTTTGGGACTAGATGACGCTGTGTGTATGTCAGTAGATATCAATTATTTATTTTATCGTTACAGAAAATGACCCAATGGGGCAAACAGCTGCTCGACCTGACGTACCCGGCCACCTCGATGTTCTCCGGCCGCCAGTTCAACGCGACCATTCGCTCCACGTTCGGCGAGGTCCACATCGAGGATCTGTGGCTGCCGTACTTCACTGTGACGACCGACATTAGCGCTAGTTGTATGCGTATACATAGGCACGGTAAGATTGACAACTTTCATCATCATCAGCTCATTAAACGTCCCCACCCAGGGGCACGAGCCTAACCGTATAGGGTGTATAGGCCTTAGTCGTCCGCGCGGGTCCAGTGCGGGTTAGACGACTTCATGCACAACCTTTGAATCTCTTTGCAGGCGTGCGCAGGTTTCCTCAGGATGTTTTTTCACCTTTAGAGCGTCGGATAACGTACATAGAATTTCGAAAATTCGAACGTGGCGGGATTTGAACCTCAACCCTCCCGGTAGGAGGGCAGCAGTCCGCACCGCTTACTTTGGATTATATGTAGGTAATATAAAGCTGAAATTAGTACAAAAGACGTGATGGCATTGACAAAAAAATGCTTTGTCTCAAAAAGGCTGTTTTCAATAGAATATTTTTAAAATAATCTAAACGATTTGTGTGTTGCAGTCAAAAGTTGTAAAAGAAAACACACATTTTTGGGACCAATAGAATAGAATTTCAGCCTCATATAAGTAATTATTGGATTAGAAATGCAGCTTAAGTACTTTAAATCAGTTAAGAACTATCTTTTTATGCGGGAAGGCCTGTGCCCTGCAGTGAAAAATAATAAGCTGTTAATAATGAAGAACTTGGTGTAATGTCTCGCTCTGTTTTCGAGTGGGATACTTACCCAATCCCTGAAGAAAGATTGATGTATTTTATTAAGTTCTTGATTGACTAAAGAAAAGAATTAACAAAGATGGTTATAATGAAAATAAAACGCTTATATAGTTAAGCAACACTTCTAATTATCTAATTTATGATTGAAAAAACATTTCGCTTTACTCCGGTGAAATTTATGAGAGTATTCTGTCAACATTATCTTTTCAATTTAAATAGAAATTATTGATAAACTTACCAAAGTATACTATTAGTAAATACAACAACGGTTGCATTATTGTACATCTGTGATGTAGCTAAATAAAATAAGGCGTGGCTTGGAATGCATCATAGTAAGGCAGTGATTTAGTCATTTTTGAAAATTACTGGAGTTTTAAACCGAATTATGACTACAACTTGCTTAAATATTTTTCTTTGTAGTTTTGCAGTATGAGCATATATTCAAAATATTACTGCCAATAATATATATTATGTACAGCTGAAGATTGTACTGATGTATTTACACTATTATAGTTTTTAGTTTTTACCATATTCCAATGTTGCCATGCGTACATTTGTTGCACTTCTATATAATACAATGTTGTTGAAATGTAACTAGCAAATAAAAATAATACAACATTTTATATGCCATTCAAAAAACAAAAAATATAAAGTTGGTTTCGAACTTTTCACTAGCTATGTACACCTGTATGTTCAAGGTAACCACATTATGAAATCTAATTTTCATTAGAAGGGACTAACCTTAATATAAGAAGAATAGATACTAATCTATGGTATGTTAATAAAAAAAAATCCTAGCATAACATAACAAAGCCACTATTTAATGGTACATTACCAAGTGTATTTGGAATTCATTTTTGTACATAACCACTTCAACTGTCAGTAACTAATATCACAACACATTCATGGACAGGAAATTTATTTTATATTTTTTTATTATTTGATAACCCGTTTTCAAAGCTTAATCTGCACTGTTACTCACCCATGATTTTTTAGTTGAATAAAACACATTTTTGGAGACATAAATGGGAATTTTAACCTTACAAGTGTGAAACGAAACGTTAAAATGCATGGTAAATTATATGAATAAAGTGTAGTATTCTTTATGCCTCCATTCTGCCGACCAGATTTGACGAGGTATTTGGTCATTAAAGTAAATTCTGTATATCAGTATCATACCACACGTCTTCATGATGTGAAGCTCAGTATGTTTCTGTTGTGTTTGTATATGTTTTGCGGATATGTCAGTGCCAACATACGATTTTTGGTATCTATGGTGGGTACGACAAGGATGTTACGTCAAAGAGGTCGAGTGGTGCTACTGTCACTTTACCTTTAATGTTTTTTTTGCCTAAAGTATGACGTAACATGCTAGGTCACTGCTGTTTTTTTATCGATAGTTTTTTGTCCGCTACAGTGTTTTGTTTTTTAACCTTTTACAACCACACTCACTTGCATTTATATGTGTTTGTATGTCCGAAGTTTGTATATCTGTGTTTATATATATGATTATTATTATGTTAAATGTTTTGTTAGCCGTCCCCACTCTGTGTTCTCACGCCCCTTATGTTTATGTAAAAGAAAACATTTTTTTTATATTATTTTTTTATAATACGAATCCGACATTTGCTTTTGGGATGTTGCCATTACTTACTAAATGAAAAAATAAAGAGAAGAGCGCTTGTGATTGGTTTACCGAATAACGCTTGAATATTTCATTTAAAAAAACATTTTATTAAAATTGTTTGATGCCGGTGCGTTTTACAATGTCGGGTTGGATGTGAGTAATCAATTGGTGTATTTATTGGTCATTGTCATTATAATTCATACATTATCACCCGTATTTGTCATCATCCGTTTTCATGTATATGCATGAGTGTGGTTTTTAGTTTCTCCATTTATGTTAACTAGATATTTTTCATTGTCATTGTAGTTTTCAGCTCTGAATCGCAATAGAACATTTAGTCCATAGACGAAAGCATGCTTTTATTGAAATAACTTTTACTCTTTAAGGTGAACAAAATGCAATTATTTGTTAAAATTATTATGTTTGCAGTTATATAACTATATGTTACGACTGAGTTATGAGATATGCTAAAATAACTTGTATTTTTAGTTTGTGATCTTAGGATTACTTGCACATAATATGAACGCCTTACGCTTTCCAAATTCCTCTTCCAAGGCAGTTAATAAATATTTAGTCGAAAGTAAGGTATAGTTAAGTAAATAACACGAAATTTTCTATAATGCATCCTGCGGGTATCGAATTTTCATGGTTTTTGAGCTTTTAAGCAGCGTTTACTATTATTTTGGTGCTACTGGGTTCCGTCTATAGTGTGAATCACACACAGCTTTTGCTGGATACTGAGATTGGAATATAATATGCAGATTGAGTGATTAAAGTTAATATTTATATTAAACTAAAAAGATAATATTTAGCTTTATTAGAAATATTATTATATATAATAATTTATGTATGCATACAAGGTATGAATAAAAACAACAAAAACCGTCTAACTATAGGTTTTAAACTATATTACCCACGCCATCTATTGGAACCTTACCTAAACGATTATTATTTACAATCGAAGTTATTGTGATTCTTTTGCGATTCAGGTGCAGCATTAGAATGGCTCAAGTTAATAATAATATCCTAACGCATGTTTTTGCATGTACAAATACTGTAGCGATCATGTAACTTTAATCATATTAACAGTAACAAATGTACGTTACGCCGTTAGGTTTCAAATATCGTACCATTAAAAAAAATGGGTTGGTATAACCACGTTACTAACAATGTTGAAACGACATTACTCTATAATCTATGGGATGGGTTCACGATACTGTTTTATAGTCTGTGGATCATTGTTGCCATTAAAAGTATTAAAGGTTAAGTCTCGAAAGTAAACTTACCTTTAGGACCAAAACATGTGACGACTGACATTTCCAAAACGATTATGAAATTCTCTCTTCACGTCATCGTTTCCTTTCCATGGACTGTGCTGTTCAAGTTAACCTACACAGATTATGTTCATAATCCACAGATACTATTTTCTATAGCGCTACATTTTAAACTGCATTAAATATCTCTATTAGTTCATTTATCAACAAAACTACATTCTTTAGAGTTGCTACTGTAAACTCTGTGATCTATCGCAAGTTATAGTAATTTGGAGGCCTGATTTGTGTCCTATTAATTGAACGGAAAGCCTGATCATAAAAAATAAGAACTGTTAATTTCACTTCAACCAGGCAGTGGAAAATATACCATATTGCCTTTGAATAAAGTTGTCTAACGTATGTCGCGCGTCGCAGGTTCGCTATGGCGTTACATTCGCGCCTCGATGTCGTTGAGCGGTTACATGCCGCCGCTGTGCGACCCAGTAGACGGCCACCTCCTATTGGACGGCGGTTACGTCAACAACCTGCCAGGTAAACCAATCACAAAGCACTGTTTGATATGTCGCGTTGTTATGACGTAACGCGATTGGTTAGTACCTCCGGCACGTGTACGGTGTAGGCCGAGTGTGGACTTGATTGGAAGAGATTGGTTGGGTTTACACGAGTTGAATTCGAGCACGGTTTAATGGTTGATGTAAAGTAAGGCTGTGTTATGCAGATATAAGGGCTGTTACACGTTTTCATAGCTGAAACACGGTTGTTTATACAATGTAAGGGAAAAGCTTATGTAAGCCAAGATGTGCACAGTATTGAAATAACTAACATACTTAAATCTTAGCACCATTCTCTTAATCACAGCGAGTTATGCCTTCACTCTTTACTCTATTCACTATCGAAATAACTATACGGTATTTTCCAGGTTTGCTGCATTTAAAACTTTTTAGGAGCATATATTTCTCTGCACCTGGGTTCATAATTGACGTAGTGTTTATACCTTTTGGGATATTTCTTCTGTGAATTAATAGTTATTGTAAATGTGGTAAATAAAAACTAAAATACAAAGTTTTAAATTGAAATAATATGTAATAAGTATAAAAAATAAAATTTATATAAATTAAATTGTATAAATTTTATTTTTTATACTTATATTTAAAGGCGAGAAAAAACCTCGAATAATTAAAAGTATATTTTCACGCGAGCAATAGTTGCTAAACTAAAATTTAAGTTAGCACTTATCACCAATAGCTCTCAGCTATAAAGACAAGACAATATAAACTAAAGATTTATAACTAAAAAAAAGCGGATAATCAGTTTAAAAAAGTTAAAAAAAGAGTTTTAAAAATGCTCTAGAAACCAGGCGCTTCTCAAAATATATTTTAACTATCATACGTATTATATCACCAAATTTTTCATCAGCAAAAACATAAAATATTACTCAAAGCAATACTCGAATTCAGTTCGACACGGTATCCAACTCCGGGGCATGATACTCTATATAAAGGTATGGTTCACACTCGGCGGACGGTAAGTGTGGCAACGGGGTGGGGTCTCAGTGTGCGCGGGCGCAGGTGTGCTGTGGCGGTACTGCCGGGCGTCGATGAGCATCGCGGGCATATTCCCGCCCATTTGCGACCCGACCGACGGACATCTGCTATTGGACGGATGCTATGTCAACAATGTGCCAGGTTTGTTGGTTGGAACTTATATTTTTTGTGTAATATTTTTAACGAATTTGGAACTTGGTACCTCGTTTGTTGAAGCATCTCCAGGAGACTTCTAGTAATGGATTTTTTTATCGTTATTCGCCACGGTTATCGATAAGACGAACGAGTTTTGGAAGAAAAATACAATTTAAGTGGAAATTGATTAAGAGGTCAAATTGATTATTCTAACATCGCCGCCCATATTCAATTGCCATACCAGAGGGCATAGAAATTGATAGATAATTAAATAGAGGTTGCAAAGAAACTCGTTAAGGAGCTTCTACAAGCATATGTAAATATAAAATTGGTTATATTTTTTCCGCAAAATGACCAAATAAAAATGGTCATGCATACAATAGTTTATAATGCATAAAAGTCATACTCGGAAACTGTGGTAATGCAGTCGCCTTCTCAACGATTATCCTATTCATCATCTTGATCTTCTTATAAAAATACTAAATGACAAAAACGAACGCTCTAAAATTACAGAACTTGTGCCACTTTTATTTCTAATGAAAAACATCTCATTTGATGTGGTTTCAAATTTGTACATATGTTACAGCTGACGTGATGAGATCTCTGGGTGCGAAACACATCCTGGCCATAGATGTTGGCTCTCAGGACGACGTGGACCTCACCAATTATGGCGATGACTTGTCCGGCTGGTGGCTCCTATGGAAGAGGTGATTATCTTATTTGCTGCAGATCTATTCTGCTGCAGTAGTTTCCATATTACTGCAGTTTGTGCTGAGGCTGTGCATGCTTGGCCACTAGATTCTAAGAAATTATTTACCTTTCTTTTTGTTGTCCCTCTCTTTTTGTACATATTTTAATTTCTCTCCATTAATTGTTTTGCTAATTTTGTGGCCAATAAAAAATGTTTCATTCTTTCTTATTTTATACAAATAGAAGTGTACCAAATGGCCAATTCAAGCATTCGTCCAAACCAACATTTCCCTCATAGCAATGAAGTTATCTGACCTAGTTTGATGTAGGGCTCAGAGAGATTCTTTTGCAGTATGTATGGAATACCTAAACTTCTTAAAAAAGAAATTTAACTATGTATTCGAAGTCTCTTTCATTCCACGACTCGACATGCTCGACTGACAAACTATATTAAAGATGAAATCAGGGCAAAATACACGTTCTTGGAACCATTCCTAATATTTCAATCGAGCATGTAACATAATCTTATGTTAGATGCTCGCCCATTTTTGGTGACTTTTTATATTCTATACAAGACACCTAGGAATTAGTTTAATTTAAAAGTTATGAGAAATTTGTAGTCTTATTATATATTTTTTCATTTTATTTTGTTTTCAGATGGAACCCATTCACAACTCCGGTGAAAGTGCCAAATTTGCCAGATATACAAAGCAGGCTTGCATATGTCAGCTGCAATAGGCAATTAGAGGTATTTTAAAATATCTTGTAGTTTTAAATTGTGTAGTTTGTTTAGCCACGGTTCTTATAGGCCGACGTGATATACCGACCTCATAACAGTGGGGTTAGCATTGGAGGTGGCCTATGTTCAGCAAATGAACGTCATAATTATTACTATGATAATTTTACTATCAAACAATTTGGAAGACAACTAATATAGCGATAACAACTCTGCTCTATTATACATTAGTAATCCCAAAGGAGGACAACAGTGCACATTAGAAATTGTCACCTAAATAAATATAAATATCCACTGACATTTACACAACGCCATTTAGCCCCAATTTAAGCGAGGAGCTTGTATTACGGGTACAAACTCTTTGACCGCCATTGACGCCTTAAGGCGCCAGACACAACAGTTTTCTATTGTGTTTGGATTTCCGGCGTTCAATGGGTTAAACAACTGATAAACATACTTGTATATATTTTTTGTAAATACATATATATTATACATAGAAAACACCCATACCAATACACACAGAAATTTTCATGCACACAAATGTATTGCTCAGGATCGAACTCGTAGCCGACGTCTCAAATGACACTAAAAGGGTCGTCAAAGCTTAAACCTAAAGCTTGTTGACTCACACAAATGTTAACTTTAGGAGGTGAAGAAATCCGACTATTGCGAGTACATACGTCCGCCGATAGACGCGTACAAGACACTACAGTTCGTCTCGTTCGACGAGATCCGAGCGAAGTGGGGTACCGTCACGGGGCCGCGTACTTCGAGGGTCAGCGGCGAGGGGGCGGGGGCGGAGTCAGTGGCGCCGCCGCTGAAGGTCGCAGGCCGCATGCTCCCTCCGCACTCACCGAGTGAGTATTGTTGTTAATCCGACGCTCTTACGGTGAAGGAAAACATCGTGAGGAAACCTGCGCACGCCTGCGGAGAGATTCAAAGGTTGCGCGTGAAGTCAACCAATCTGCACAGGGTCCGCGTGGACGACCAAGGCCTAATCTTATAAGTGATCGGGCCCCTCGATGGGGATGTAGAATGAGTTGGTGATGATTGTTGATGCACTTATTTACCGAGCGAGTATTACTGCTCACTAACTAAGCCAGTACTTACCGAATTAGCATTATTACTGCACTTACCGAGTGTGTAAGAAAGCGCATCTTCAAGTGATTATTACAGCTGCACTAACCGAGTGGTTACTAACCACAAATTTATTGCGTGAGCAGTCGGAGGTAGCGGAGGTATTCCCCTCTTGGCGAGAACCAACCCCGCACTTAGTGAGCGCGTACCATTGCTACCGCCCGCCGATGGACCTCCGACAGACGTTACAAGTCTACAGTTTGGTTTCATCGACGAGATCAGCGAAATAGGGTACTGTCATGGGGCTGAGTATTTCGAGGGTCAGCGGCGCCGCCGCTGAAGGTCGCAGGCCGCATGCTCCCTCCGCACTCACCGAGTGAGTATTGTTGATTATCCGACGCTCTTACGGTGAAGGAAAACATCGTCAGGAAACCTGCACACGCCTGCGAAGATTACTAGGTGGTAGACTCGATACTGAGTCGACTAGGTAGGTACCACCGCAGTGCCAGATATCATCCCGTGAAACAGGAGTGTTATGCACTTTTGTGTTTCGGGATGAGGGCACTGTAGCTAGTGAAATTACCGGGTATAAGAGACCTAACATCTGTTGTCTCGGGTGACGGGCGCAGTGCGGCATTGATGGAGGATAATAACTGTATATCAGTTGTTGGTCTCCTTCAATGCCGCTCTGTCATGGTCTAGCGTATCATTTACTATAGGGTGAGCGTTCAGACCGTCCTGTACACTTATAACATAAAAAAAGATTCAAAAGTTGCGTGTGAAGTCAACCAATCCGCAAATCAAAATCCTGGGTCCTCGTGGCCTAATCACCCTTTACGAGTGATCCTGCCCCTCGGTGAGGACAAAGAACGAGTTGATGATGATTGTTGATGCACTTACTTACCGAGCGAGTATTACTGCCGCGCTTACCAAGTGAGTACTTACCGAATCAGCATTATTGCTGTAATCACCGAGTGAGTACTGCCGCACTTACCGAGTGTGTATGACAGTGGATCTTCAAGTGAGTATTACAGCTGCACTTATCTAGGTAGAATTAGTGCTGCACTTACCGAGTGGGTACTAACCACAAATTTATTGCGTGAGTAATTACTCCGCACTTAGCGAAACTTTACTATTCGCGTACTTACCGAAGGAATACTACCCTCGCACTTAGTGTGTACAACCCACCGCATTTATTGAGTAAGTACTAACTCGGCACTTATTGAGTAAGTACTACCGCACTTATTTACTGGGAACTAACCCGGAATTACTTAATTCCCCTCGCTTAGTGAGTATTACCCTCGCGCTTTAACTTGTAAACGTGGAAGAGGAACGTTTAATTTTACATTAATGTGAGCTTAAAGCCAGAACATTGTTAATAAATTACAGCTACACGTTCACCGACCTAGCACAAATGGTGTGCTCCGTTCGAACGGGTCGCGATCTGGAAAACGACTCCTCGTCGTCATCAGACTACGAGGAGGACCAAAGGCACGTCGAGGGCTACGCGTCCGAGCCCAGCGCTGGAATACTTGAGGTGAGTGGGCTATGGTGGCAGGTAGATAGTTGGACTCTTGTACAAATGGTACTTTGGAGGTTAGCACTCTTATTTCCTAGTTTCTTTTGGTGTGTTGGTATTATCTTAGTATCGAGGATGTACCCAATTGAATTTAATGACAAGGTGAAAATATCCAGTGATTTGTTTTAGATGTTTAAAATGCGAAAATAATCAGTGATTTGTTTTGGATGAATTAAAATTGAATACTTCACGATTGGTAGCTGGTTTGAAATTATCCTACTGATAACTATTCACAGTTTAGGGTTAACAAGAAATCGACGTTACCAATTTTCTACTTAATATTTTGTCCCTAAGAGATCTCTTACAATACCTGGAAGGAGAGTAGGGGATAATGACTGTAAAATTGTATTTTTTATTTTTCGTCATCAAACGATAGCGACCATACATGAATCAATCAGAGTATAAAGGCCCACACACACTCCATTTGGAGAGATAACCAACCACATTGGAAATATGAAAAATACCTAAATTATGTCGTATATACCCAGCAGATGTCGTCAAGTGTAGAGGAGCGCGCCGCGTGGATCAGTGACACGGAACTGGTGGGCACATATTGACTGCACGCGCACGTTGCTCGCACAGGGGTTTTACACACGTTTTCTATTATTATGGTGCCCGTGGGGGCGGCGCTGTACGGGTTGGGAGTTGACAGTCTTGTCTGGAATTCGCTTTCTTCAACCCATTGAGCGCCGTGAATCCAAACACAAACCAAGTGGTGGTATAACTGAGTACTTTATACACGGGTGACGGGCGCAGTGCGGCGTTGATGAAGAATTACTTTTAGTTGTTGGTCTCATTCAATGCCGCTCTGTCATGGTCAGGACACTATACCATCAGGTGAGCGTCCTGATAGTCCTGTTCACTTTGTAATATAAAAAAAAACAATAGAAAATCTATTGTGTCTGGCGTATTAAGGCTTCATTGGCGGTCAAAGGGTTAAATATTAGTACTGTAACAAATTATAGCAATTACGAGTATGTTGATTGTGCTCGATCTGGGATGGGAAACACAAAGACGTGCTATTTCTCCCACTTTAGTTTGTCGGAATAAAAAGATGAATCAATGCTTCGGAGGCCACGTTTTGCTGTCGGTCTGTCTGTAAAATTATTTTAAAACAAAATGAAGTTGACAATTTCAAATTCATGATTGAACATTATCTAGTTTGGTTTTCTAAATAAAGTACTATTAAATCTCAACAATTTCAGTGTTTTAGGTTTTATGCATACATTTTTTTATACTATTCTCGTCCGGGCTAAAAAATATTAAATTTCTAAAGCTAAAGCAAATTAAATGTATAATAGAATAAAGAGTCTAAATTTGGATTTAATTTAGACTCTTTATTCTATTTTTTTTTCCGAATTCCAGATAAGAAATAAACGTGTGTCGTCTGTTATTAACCTTCGTCCTCTATTATATTTTGCCTACGCTTTGGGGTTCACTGCTTTTCTATATAATAATAATATTTATTAACACCTGTGTCGTAAGATATTCCTGGTATATTTAAATGTTGAAGGTTGCTTTTTAGCATTGGGGAAATTAAATGCTTTAAACTAATTTTATGTTACATTCTGGTTAACAATAATTTGTTCGTTTAATATGTGGAGTTTATGTAGGTATACAATTGCCTTTAACACAGACGCATGTCAAACGGTTTAATGTAATTTTAATTTAATAATATTGTTTGTTAATGGTTTTCATTGATTGCTTTTTTGTACCTGACAAACGATTATAATCTATATAAACACTAAAAGCCTTATTAATTACCAAACGTATTACATAGGAGAGAGGTTTGATTTGAGTAACTCTGCTTTTATTAGTATAGTATTTGTTTAAACTTTTCTGTTTTAATTAGTTATTTCAGCAACTGAATAGTTAAACCTACAATAAAGCATTGAATATAAAAAAAAACACCAATGCTTTCATATGCTAGTTTTGCACCACCTTAAAAGCGTTGTTTCACAGACAGGCTTATTTATTTTTGGAAAACCATTTTTTAGTCTTTCCCTTATTTGTACAGTTTGTTAGTAGTCGATTTTTAATCTATGTTTCTAAATCCCTTAATAATATGTATACTGCTGTCTTTACTATTTAACAATATACAAACAATAAATGAATATAACACATGCTTCCAGGAGGGCTTAAGGACGCGTCGCGTCGGCGGTAGTCTCTCTCTTTCCGAAGACGAGATAGACTCGGAAACGGAGCTGTACGACCCGCTGAACAAACGCGGCGGCGGCAGATGAGACAAGACCCAGCACGACTTGTGCAAGGCCCTGTACGAGTTTGTACAGTATATTGACAACTGATTTGTGTGTACACGCATACAGGGAAACGTGGCGTGTAATCTTTGAGGAAGTATGTAAGTATGAGTGTGAATTCTTTACCTTTTGATCGTTAGGAATAGAAAATATATAGTTTGTGACGCTTAAAAGAATTAATTCCTTTGGGTATCGTGGTCAATGACTTTATTAATTTGTCAATGACACGTCTATTGTCTTTTCGCTATAAGCCCTCGAGCATATAATTGGGGTCTGAAAAGAATTGAGCATAAAAATACTATTGATATCGTTTGGCGTTAACATTAGTTGAATTTTATAAATTAACATTGGGTATCATATTGGTGTTTGATGTATAAGTAAAGAATTCTTACTAGATACTTTTGGTATCTTATACATAAAAATGCTACTGTTATTATCAATTGATATCTTCGGTATATAATATGGTCTTGTAGTATGGACACATTAGTTGAATTTTTAAATTTACATTGGGTATCATATTTGGTATGATTTATAGCCGTGAAGAATTCTTAGCTAGATACTTTTGGTATCTTATACATAAAAGTGATGCCTGTAAAGAATTGTAGATAAAAATGCTACTGTCATTATCAATTGATATCTTTGGCATAAATTATGACTTTGTATTTTGGATATATTGGCTGAATTTTATAAAATTACATTGGTGTATGTAATTTATACTGATAACTTGCAATATGTTTCTATATAAGTATGTTTATCCGTTGTTTAGTACCCATAATACAGGCTTCACGCCTAGATGGCGTTGTGAGCATGTGAGTGGATATCATTTATAATTTATGATATGAGTTTAACCAGACAAATATGCATTGGATTCGAATGCATCGTTTGATAGGATTGTCAAACATGAATTACACTCGATATTTACAAAGGAAAGTTTGCAATGTATAGAACTTTGTGCAGCCATAAGAGAAATACATTTTTAAACATTTTATTACGTATATAAACATTTTTTATATGTGCATTAAATAATTAAAATTATTCCAAGTGCAACTAAACATGTAAATGACTGTAGATTAAAATTGTCATTTTTCTATTTATTGTTGTGCTTCCAGAATTACTTTACAGTGACATAAAACATTAATTATTTAACTTTTATTGTTTCTTCCATGTTTATGATGATAGATATCAGGACAAGGTATTTTCAAACGTTAATGGTATGTATATACTAAAACGAGCAAAATTCTGCGAGCAAAAATATTATATACCAAAATATGTACACGAATTCAGTTTTAAAAATGGCGACGTGTATATGATGTTTATCCCTTCTAAAAATGATGAATCTTTTGGTATTTAAATTAATATGTGGAAATTCAGTGTCTATTTTGTAGACCTCGTTTCTCTAGTGCAATATGTTAAAAATAAGTTTGATTTGATCAAGAAATATTCGAACGATTATATAGTAAACCTTATTACGACTACACAAGTCATGGTATTGGTGTCACGTCTTATAAATGTATTCCAAAGTGTTAACTGTGATTCTTAGTTGCTGTGAAGTTGTCTCGATTTTGCAAAATTAGGTAAATTTTATTATAATTATGATTATTGCGGCAGTCCTTTATATTACACCCAGTGAAGTGTCATAAGACATAAAACGGTGATTCGAAATCTCAGGTGTTTTTTTTTAATAATAGCTACTTTCTGTTTTACACTTTTATGTGGAGATTACATATGAATTAAGAGCACCGTAAAATAACTTAAAAAATATACGCAACAATGTTTGTACGTGTATTTGCTTTGAAAGCCCTCAACTATTTTAAAATAAGCTTTCCTATATTAAAAAGAAAGTTGAGGATAGCTTGTGCCATATCATATAGACCCGTGTATATGTTATACACAGGGCGTATATCGACGCTATTATATTTGCAATTCACAACCAATGATATTTAAAAATACAGCATAAAATGTAATTAGATTTAAGAATTAATTTCTTCATGTAGGTATGCATACATAAATACATACATGTATTTCTATTATGTAATATAAGATTATGTGACTAAGTTCCGTATTCTAGAACGAGACTCAAGCATTGTTCTACACTTAAGTAGTGTAGAACAATGCTAGGAAAGGTAGGAAGGGATATCGCTTTATACGCTAATAGCATCATCCCTTTCTAACTAAATTTAAGTAAAGTTCAACGTTAAGTCTCGTTTTAGAATACGGGCCTTATAATGTCAAATCATTGTGTGTCTGATAATTTATATCAATTGACGCGAACGCTACTTGCATGTTAAAAATGTTGCTTACCGTCAATATGAGTAGCTAAAATGACTTCAATATTTGAATAATATGCAATTGTAAATACGACATGAATTCTATTTTATTACAGGTTTTGTATCTACACATTTTCGCCTATAATGAAATAGAATTATGGTACATATAATGTACGAGTACTACTGTTATGTAAATGATACAATGTGATTTGTACGTTTTTTATGTTTATTGGGATAATTCTCTTTTGTTTTTTAGATTAATATATATTAGCGATATTTTAGGTATCCTGTGTACTTAATTTAGTGCCCGTTTCGCCGGCTCGTTCACATAATATGCCAACAATAAAAAATTAAAGATGTCATATTATTATCAGAACAATGAACACTTACCACACTTCCGTTTGAATAAAGTTGGTCATCCAATAAAATTGCCGATTGCCTATTAATAATAATGAAAACTTGTAATAATGAATATCATACATTAGTCACCACATAATTTACTACTAGACCCAAAAAGTCCGTAATATTCTGGAATATGTATTCTGTTTTCGTTTTACGAATTTTTTGGGCTAAAAACATGCTTTTTATTTTATTGCGTCCTTATTACATAGTTGATTTTCTTTGATTCTTTGGATGTGCCCCCGAAACGGCACTTTAAACACACAGATAGACTCAGCGCAACAATGCAACTAATGTTAACACAACATAATATTTGAACAACATATGTTCAGTAATTTTATTCCTAAGTTATTACGTAAATATAAAACTTTTACTAGAATACATGGTGCGTAGTCTAAACGACTGAAGTCATAGCTTTAAGTCCGCCAATCGAGGCACAAACATTGTGTATTTAAAACCAAATGTAGCTCAATTAGTGTTACTGTATTGAATATTGTAATTTTTTGTCGGATACAAATAAAAATTGTATGATAATAAGTGATTTTATTTTAAAGTATAATTCGAATAGAAAATATTTTTATAAACTCGATAATTTTATTTTGATTGATATTAAAAAGCTTTGTTATATTTAACTTGCTTTGTACAAATAGGTACAAATAGAGTTTTGATTTTCAAAAGATTTAAACAGTTTGTTATGCCTTTAATTGATTTAAAAAAAGTTATAAACACAAGATTTATAAAACAGTTTTAAAAATTTTTGCATCTGTACAATCTTGTAAAAGATTTCTCTTTGGACATCACAATTAATCTCTGTATGGTTTCCAATTGATCGCGTTTATCAGGTGTTTTTTGACCTCATCGACTCTCTTCAAGTAACTATGCACGTTCACTGCCATCGCACTATCGCCGTATTCATTTCTGATCGTCTCCACCTCCTCAATGCACATTGTCCGGTAATTGTGGCCCGTTTCGAGCCCGTAACTCGTGGTCTCCGACGTGCCGTCCCACTCTTCGTGGGTCCTAACCCTGATGCTGTTCACCTTCTTCTCCCAGTGCGTTTTCATGTGCCTTATCGTGAAAATTATTAGTAGCTGTATTGCTAGTCTAAGGCCTGTACATCTGGAACGAGACTTAACGTTGATCTTCCCTTAAATTGAGTTGGAAAGGATAGCGCTATTTAGCATATAGAGCGCTATCCTTTATCACTCTACTTAAGTGAAGATAAACGCTTGAGTCTCTCTCTAGAATACGGGCCTAAGGTTGCCTGTCCACTAGAGCGGAGCGAAACAGCAGAGCGCTAAGCGAGGTGTTATCAAAAAATATCCGCGATATAAATTAATGAGTACATCATCAGCCTGTAACTTTTCCCTGTAGGGCACCGGCCTTCATGATAGCATAGCATTGGGAAGATTGGGCCGTATCCACCAATGGAATTACAGGCACCAATAGGGTGCCTGTAATTCCATTGGTCTGTCAGTCCTACCTGATTGAGCGAGTTGATTGCATACCCTGCCAATAGGAGTTCAATGTAGGAGAACCATGCTTCTGCGCTAATGGGCCGGCTCGATATGAGTTATACCACGGCCTCCCAGAAAAAGGGCGTGGAACAACGTCTCGCACAGTGTTTTCGTGAGTGATTACCGGGACCATCGATTCTCCCCTTCCATATAGGGAGATATATCCCCATTTCCATCTGCTTTCTATGGGATGGAAACGCACTCGTAGCTCCTTCGGAGAAACGAGTGTCTATTAGGGGCGATGTCAGCTACCATCGAATGAATAAGCCAACTCGTTTGCCTTCCCATAAAATTAAATGTCTTCTAAAGATTACTTCCGAACCTAACAGCATAGTAATATATTACGAAATGCTACCTTATATCCGGGCAATCGCATAGATTTATCAGCACCTGCATGCAGCGCAATTGCAACAGCGGCTTGTTGGGGCTATGGCACAGTTTGACTAGTGTCTTGGTGATTTCCGCGCATCGCTCCTTAGCGCGCCACTTAGATCGTGTCGTGAGGGTCGTGTAGGCCATGAGACCGGCGGCGCTGATGATGACTTCCACGTGGGGGGACACAAGAAACCGGCTGAGGACGAAGGTGAGGTCATTGTCGTCAGCCAACCTCCTGCCGATTTCATGCTTGCATAACTGCGACATGCATTCCATGGCGGCGCTCACGACGCGCGGGTCTGTGTTGTCGAACAATTTTAGCATGACCTGTTAAAAACCTTTTATTAGTGCTTATTTATTTCAAATTAGGCTTACAAAAAGCACTTATGAACGTCAAAAAGTATACAAATATAATAAAAAACGATTAAATACTAAACTAAAAATATGAGTTTGATGCTTTGAAAAAAAAGCGCTTTGGTTGGCCTGTTGAGAAAGAAGCACTCAAGAAAACTCAACAGTAGCCTTTTTAAAAACATTTCATTTTCCTTAATGTAACATACATCATAAACACTGAAATAGCTGAGCAGTTTAAGACCACGGATTTTTATCACATAAATATTCGTCAATAGTGTAGTACCCTTTTTTAGAAAGTGTTTTTTATCTAGCTTTAAACATGTGTAAAGGTAACTCGACAATATTTTGCGGTACCTTATTGAAAAACTTTATACATCCTCCTATAAAAGATTTACCTACTTTATGTAGTCTCAAGTCTGGAACAGCAAGTTTGTTTCTATTCCTAGTATTAAAATTGTGTGAGTCACAATTTTAATACGCACTTCGATAGGCACGTTAAGCTATCGATGCCGGCTACAATTTTAGGATAGTAGTCGTTTTTTAGAAATAAATATCCAGATATTCACACAGGCGCCATCTAGCCCCAAGTTAAGCGGAAAGCCTGTGTTATGGATACTAAACAACGGATAAACATACTTATATACATTTATTCTGTAAATATTTACGTTGGTTGAACCACATACACGTCTGCCGGAATACAATGATATTCTGTATATATAAAGCACAGGATTCATATATCAGATTTTATATTTTAGTCATAAGGGCAACGAGAATGGAGAAGGACAAAAAGAGGTAATAAACCCTGATTACCCTGAATAATCAATTAGCATACCATCGTGTATGTCGTTAATAGAAGGCAAGAACAAAACGAAAAACAATATTTTTCTTAGGTTCGAACCCACGCACCAAGTGCGTAATGCACTAGCATTTCGCATATGTGAGAGAGACATACCGACCAAAGAGTACCTGAAAAGCATTCGCTTTTAGCGCCCGCACGGGATCCCACTCGGTGAGGTTGGCCAAAGTTTTCAGATGCAGCACCACAATCCCAGTGTGGTCATTCTTCACCATCTTCAGCAGGTTTTCTATTATTGCCTCGTTCTGCATTATTGTTTCACACGCGCACCTGTAGTGAACTCTTTATTAGGCGTGACTTTATTGTTCTATATAAGGTCTAGTTCTTAGATCTGGCATTCGATGCTTGAATTGGATTAAAACCTTAACGCGTAGGTATGTTGCTATTGTTTGGCAAGTCGCTATTCGCTACTCATCAGATATTATTAATAGCAATAAGGCCCATATTTGTTATTTCTTAATCACTGCAAGTGAGTTTTTCTCAAAATGGTCCAAAAAATATAGCGTAACAGAGATAAAAAGTTAAACTTCCTATGCGTTGACCAACAGTTTTCGAGTTACCAAATAGTGTCAATGTTTTATCAAGATTAACATGCAAGGAATAGTTGGGTGTTTGAGTGTGGAATAAAAAATCGCTTATTGGCAGCGATCTATTTACGAACCCTAGGTGGGATAGCCAACACATTAGTAATAACACAGAACCTTACCTTTCCCTCGTCAATGTCCTCAGCGTATAACTAGCAGCATATCTGATCTCTTTTCTATCCCTCATTATCAATCTCAGCAGGTTATCTATTAGATCAGGCCGCGACATAATCCGTTGTCTGCCCTGATAGTAGCCAGCCAGGTGCGTGAGGGTGAGGCAGACTTTCTCCCTTATAACGGGGTTCCGGTGAAGCATCAAGTCTATGAGGCGGTAAACTAGATGAAGGTGTATCAGGAACATCGTTCTCTGAGATTTGCACTGTGTTTTATAGATCAAAAAGAAAAAATCGACTTAATTGGTTATAAAATTTGACATCGCGTTTGATTTGCGCACAACGCCATCTGTTGGTATTTTGTGAAAATGGTAATAATATTAGTATGGACTATAAAATTTGAATGGATCCGAGCCAAGTGACTTAGAGATTTATAATTCAAATGAGGACCCATGTGGTGTAATGGTTGAGAAGTCTACTGTTTCATCAATAGTGTCGAGTTTGATCCCCGGACAGTATAAACATTTGTTTGCATGATTTTGTCTGTATCCGGATATGTATGTATTTATTAAAAAGTACCTTTTTTCATATTTTCCTTTGTTTCGTACCACATTACAGAGAATGATATGAGAGATGTGTCAGTGTATATGTACTGAATATGTTTTTTTTATATAGAAAGACAAAATATGACCTAATAACTTTCCAAGTTCATGTTACTTCAATGAAAATCGCGACCACATAAAAGTTTATGATAACACATCACACACATATTAGGAAATATACACACAGATTAAAAACATTAATGCAAACACTTATAAAATGTTTGTTTGGTCAAACTATGCTATAACAAGAAGTTACCTGGTCCATAATCGTTGCAGCGCCTGTAGCTGCACCAGATGGTCCGGGCTGTGTAGGTCTCTGTTGATAATCCTTAGACCCACACGTCCGAAGCCTAGTCTTGCCCTGGTTATGTCAACGTGAGGCGCGTACAATGAAGGCTGCATTGATTCCAGCCTTTTCGCTGGGGGCATCTCTAAAACGTAAGTTAAATTGGGATAAAAAGGTTAGGTCACCCTGCTGCTGCATCAATTCATGTTTTTCTGTTTTTTTAATTCTTCTTATCGAGTCGATTCGCAAGTTACCTAAATATGATAATGCGACCAAATGTGAAATATTGTGCCACTTTGATCGCCCTTCATTTGCCATCTAGGGCCCGGAAACCTCACGAAGATGGCCAGTTCAGGCAAGGCAGTAGGTGCCAAGATTTCAGTGCTAAGTAATCATAATAAGTTTTTTTTTAATAAAAGACGTAAACACTTTTGTATTTCATAACCGTGTGGCGATAGCAGAATATACCTATACTCGTTTTTTAAAAAAAAATCCAGAATACTCCATAGTCTCTAGGATAATTTGTTTCCACTGCAGCAATTGTTGAACCGAATGGTCAGTAGCATAAATACAGTGCATCCAAATTATGCATTTATGATTATGATGCATTTTTTAATATATTAGAGACTTGACGGAGCTCAAAAAATCACAGTACGCTTGGTAGCTACATGAACACTTACACAAAAAATAGTTTAAAATGCATTAATGTTTGTACCTGTGTGGGATCAAAATGTCGTCTTTCCATGGCCTGGTCAACGGCTTTATTAATAATACGCGGGTTCATCGCACAAACCAATTGAAGATACGAGTTCTTGTGTGGACAAAATAATTGCAAAGTAACTTTAAAAAATATACGTTATTCAATATTGCAAAGTATTCATTTGACAATTTACTGACATGATTTTGTTGTGATTTGTGTATTTTTTCTTTTGGATAACCTTGTTTTGAATGACCTAACAACCGAGCAACAAGGAAAGTAAAGATTTATTCCTAAACTAACCTTCATGGCAAACTTTTTTTTTTATACTTGACAATTTTAGGTAACAAAAGAAAGAAAATTTCTGCTAGAACAGATTTCTGTTATCCTCGCAATGTCTGGCGTTTTTTTATTTTGACTAAATTATATGTATAAATGGCGGCGGAATAGCCTCTGGCGGAATGGAGGCTAACGATGACGATAAGAAGAAGATCAATGACGACGTCATCGTGTTCCTGCGAAAAGGAAGCGGGACCGAAGCCCCCAGGTAGGTACGGGGAAAGGGGTGCTAAGAATGCTTTAGTAGAGGTAAATATGCGCAGTAGGTAAGTACCTATGTAACAAAAAATACAAAGGTTTGGTTGAAACACATATCCGTCTGTCGGAATATACGATTGATATCCGAGTTATATGCCTAGCTATTTTGGAGCACACGGTGAGAATAAATTGCGGCTGAATCACCTAAATGTTCGAAAAGAAAGATCGTTCCGGTTACAATCTTAAGATAGTAGTCTTTTTTAAAAACATACATATACATAGAAACACCCAGACTATTACAAACAGACAAGTTCATGTACAAAAATGTTTGGACTGCCAGGGATCGAACCCGAAACCCTTGATGTAGCAGCCGACGTTTAAACCGCTACACCAAATGGGTCGATAAAACCTACCAATCCAAATTGGGCCAGCGTGTTGGGTTTTGACCCAATCTCTCCATAGCTTTGCGGGAAATCCTGTGCTCGAGGGCCGTTATAGGTTGATGATGATGATGATTACTAATAGAACTTTTCTTCATATTTTAAATTAATAAAGATATGCTGCGCGTCTGAAGACTTACGTAGACTTGCAGTACAAGAGGCGTCGTGCAGCGGCTGCCAAGCGAAACTCTGAGTCTGCATTGAGGAATGGCAAGAACGCGGCCTCGCTGAAGAAGGATGACGTTGAGCCGACTACTGGTGAGGTGACGGAGCAACGCGCCGAGGAAGTGGACCATGGCAGTAAGAGACGCGGGGGAGACAAAGGTTAAATTCTTGGACTAATTTCTCACACAGCCAAGCCATGGAAGATTGGGATTAATGGGCGTTAACTTATATCCTTAAATAAGTAATAAATTAACAATATACACCGGACCCAACAACCCTAGACAGAATGTCATGGCGCATTAAAATTAGGAGAGCCGACCCTAAGTGAAGTGGGAAAAGGCAAAGGAAGAAGAAGAAGACACAATCTCACTCAAGTTTAGCGGCAAAATTATGCTCATTGCGTCAGTTGGGAAGAATTTTCATTCATAATCACATCGTCCGCAACATGTCATAGTGACATAGTAGTATGCTCGTGCTTTTGATTTTGTACCCTTTTAATGACGCGTTTAGCTCAATTTTAATGAATAATTATGTTAAATATAACTAAGAGCGTCGGTGGCTCAATGGTGTGGACTGCCGCCTTCCTACCGGGAGGGCTGAGGTTCAAATCCCGACACGTACCAATGTGTTTTCGAATTTTCGAAAATATATGTACGTTATCCGACGCTCTTACGGTGAAGGAAAAAATCGTGAGGAAACCTTCATGCACGCCTGCGAAGAAATTCGAAGGTTGTGTGTGAAGTCGTCCAATCCGCACTGGGTCCGGGTGGACGACTCAGGCCTAATCACCCTATAAGGGTAGGCTCGTGCC
Organism: Leucinodes orbonalis; assembly: GCA_019425675.1. NCBI lineage: Eukaryota > Metazoa > Arthropoda > Insecta > Lepidoptera > Crambidae > Leucinodes > Leucinodes orbonalis. The sequence goes on from PQWD01010760.1 coordinate 66,449, forward strand.
GTTCGTGGGACGTTTAATGAGCTGATGATGATGATGATGATAAATATAACTAAACGCATGTGACAAGCGTCTCGGACATTTTTTGGTTGATATTTCTTCGTGATTGTGCATCTAGTTAATTCATTGTTTATCTAAGTCTTGCCCGCCACAGACCTCAGAGCTGGTATCAAATCATGAGGGCATGTAGCTAGTGAAATTACCGGGTATAAGTGACCTAACATCTGTTGTCTCGGGTTACGGCCAGTGCGGCATTGATGAGGATAATAACTGTCTATCAGTTGTTGGTCTCCTTTAATGCCGCTCTGTCATGGTCAGGCGTATCACTTACCATCAGGTGAGCGTCCAGATCGTCCTGTACACTTATAACATAAAAAAACATATTTAAAAAATATATTCAGCAGTTTACTTTTGTACCTCTTATTCCTATTCAACCTATCGCAGTCCACTGCTGGTCATAGGTCTCCCCCATTTTGCGCCAGACATCCCGGTCCTCCGCTTTCCTCATCCAGCCTCCACCAGCGACCTTTCGCAAGTCGTCGGTCCATCGGGCCGGAGGGCTCCTACGCTACGCTTGCCGAGACGCGGTCTCCACTCCAGAATTCGTCTGCTCCAACGGCCATCAGTTCTGCGACATACATGACCAGCCCACTGCCACTTCAACTTGCTGATCCGTCGGGCTATGTCGGTAACTTTAGTTCTCTTACGGATTAAGAGACCCCGAGCATAGCTCGCTCCATTTTGTACCTAATAACATTTATTTCACTGAATAGGTGTTAAGAGGTCTCCCCGTTCGCGGTCTGCTGAGCCTACAGACGGTTGCTGCAGGCGAAGACGGAAACGTAGTTGTGGACGCAAGCGGAGACGTCGCAGCCGTCGTCGTCGTCGTCGCAGTTGTCGTCGTCGCAGCCGTCGTCGTCGTCGTCGCAGTTGCAGTCGGCGCCGTCGGCGTCGCAGCTGTCGTCGCCGCAGGATGAGGCGTCGCCGCCGCCGCTGTTAGCCTTGTTGGATGTTAATAAATTTAAAGTGATAAATTTAGTGTGACTGGATTCTGATGTTTTAATGTTGTTTGTAATAAATTATTTTGCATAACTGGTGTGTTGATTGCCTAAATTAGTGAATGTATTTTGCAAATATGTATTTGGTTTGGCCAAGTTAGGCTTGGCTAGGTAAGAGGCGGAGCCCTACTTGGTTGGTCGTATTTTGCAGTAAAATGTCTTAAATATGACCATGTGGTAGTAAGATACATATTTTATTTTTGATAAATAAATGACCGTAGCTAGAAGTCAGACTGTCCGAGAGCTTTTGAGGCAAATGAGCATGCGGTTCACCTGATGGAAAGTGTTACCGCCGCCCATGGACACTTGCAACATCTGCTTAAAAGTATTTGGCTCAAAAGCCTTTATTCACATAGCTGAAAAATACATGCAAAACCCCTTCTATTTAAAGGAATTATTATTATTTAAATTATTCCTTACCTGTGGTGCACTGTATTAAAGCCATGTTTTTGATTTAATTTCTAGCGCCATATAAAAGTCAAGAAACATACAAAATACATATATATTACATAGAAATAAGAAAGCTAACAAATAATAGCCAGTTAAGCCTATATTTGATATTCCGTTGCAATTTTTTTAAGTAACCTAATATCCGTATTTTATATAAAACTGTTTTCTATAAAAAATAAATACAACGAATGTTAGTCTTAATTGACAGTATGTCTTTATTGAGGTTTTTGCGGCTAATAAGTACACTTAGCAAACAAATTATTTTCTAGGGAACGCTCTGAATCCCTTTCTTCTGCACTTGGTGTCGACTATGAGCTGTGCTTGTCTCTTCAGGTAACATCGCGAAGGTACGTCTTCCTCCTCATCAGACGCTGTAACGAACAAACAAGGTGTTATATGATTCTGTTTTATCTATGAAAAAAATATGGTTGTCTGAATAGGCGTCATAATCAAGTTTTTTCGCGCACTATAAATATCCACTGACATTCACTCACAGCGCCATCTAGTTCCAAGTTAAGCCTGTAGTATGGGTACTAAACAACGGCTGAATATACTTATATTTTTTTTATACATACATATTATACATAGAAAACACCCAGACCAATACAGACATGTTCATGCACATAAATGTTTTTACTGCCCGGGGATCCAAACCGGAGCCCTTGGTGTAGTAGCCGACTTTTCAACCATTACACCAAATAGATCGTCACTATAAGTAGGTAGTAAAATTAATCCAGTCGCAAGAGTGACAAAGGCAGTAACATTTTTGCGTCAGAAGTAAGCTTCAGAAGTAAGTAAGTCACTAAGTTTATTGAATAGACTCAGGGTTGCCCAAGGTTATAAGTTTTGAAATGTGGACATCTGTAGACGAACAAAAGTGACAAAGGCATCACGATTTGCAGGTTGAATTAGCAGCGGTTCTGTGCACTATGTGCCCTAGTGCGCAGAATCGCTGGGCTATGGAGCGGAAAGGTTCTCAAGTGGCGACCACAGTACGTCCGTCCCAGGCCTAGCCCGGCCGATGACATGTTTAAGGTGGTGGCTAGTTGATGAATGTTTACTGTTAAGGATGGGTCCTCCATTGTGGAGCATTGGACATGTTAGGTAGTAAATATGACCTTAAGAGTGCCTTAATATTAAAATATTGTGAAGTATGTATAGACGGCCTTCCTCACACATATGTATTAACTCAGTATTTAAGTAGCTGTGAGTTATTTGACTAGAGATTAATTAAACATGAAGTGCGCACTCAATACGTGTCTCATTGGTAACTAGCCCACTGCATGGCGACCCTGCAAATGCAGCCTGTTGGCAGTGCTGTGCGAAAGAGTTAGAGATTTGATTAAAAAATAAGGCGAAATAAATGCATATCTGGATTGCGAAGAGAATAAAATCGACTTGCGAAATGGGGCTGCCGTAATAATGAAGTAATATTAAGAATGAAGATTGCTGGCTGCCGGGTGATGTTCCAGTCGGATGAGGCGAAAATCTGCTGGCTGCCGAGAGAGGCCGTCTATACACGTGGTCAAACGCGTTTCTATCTATAAAAATATAATGATACCTAAAAGGCGTGCACTTTTTTTAAATTGGATATTACCTTCTATTTTTTTCTATTTATTGCACAAGAATACCCGACAAATATTTTGGTAAATATTAAAATATTAACTTAAATGAATTATTCGTATTTTAAAAACAGGATACATTGATAAACAGTCAGGAAGTGGGACAAAACCGCATTCTATTCTTAATTAATTGTAATAATTATTTTACTGTATACTGCATAAGGAAAACTGTAAATAGATTTCATTGATGTTTTTGGAACAGTTTTAAATGGCTTTTGGGGCTTAAACACAAGGCTTTTTAGATACAAGGAGCAAATGAGTGGACGGCCTGACAGGGTTCCGGGTTCGATCCCCTTACACACATTTTGTGTAAGTCCAATCCGCACTGGGCCTGCGTGGACGACTAAGGCTTATACACCCTATACGTGTAGGCTCGTGCCCCTCCGTGGGGAAGTATAATGAGCTGATGATGATGATGTACTTACGAGGAGCTTTGAATGGTTCTTTCTGCACTAGTTCCTTATATGTGGGAACAACTTTCTCCGTCTCCTTGGGCGTGCTGTGACTGGCACCAGCCACTGATGATGGGCGGCTTGTAGGCTGGAAATTCAAGGAGCATTTATTTAAAGATGCTGTGTATATAACATAGAGACGTACAAAGAGCTACTTTAATTATATTTTATTTTAAAATAAATGGTAATATTAATGATTAGGGAAACCGGATGGAAAGAAATCACACCCGCCCCTGAACAATGGCAACATTAGAAGTGACTCATTACAACCCCGTGGCATTTAAAAAACGAGTGAATAGGCTTTTTCTGGCAAGCTCGCTCCATCTTAGAGCACGTCTCTTCCCCTAGGATAGTCTGTGCTCAAGAGTAAGCCCATCAGAAATAAAAACAAAAAAGACTCGGTTGTATTCAATACACCAAGAACCGGTGTGGGTGGCTTGAAAGACGAAGAGTTGTATTATTTGCATATATGGAGTGCACGCCACTGTTTGTACCCTTAAATTATTAAAACCTGCAACCCCTGAATGCTGTAACTCTATGAAGAAGGATACAATAGAGTATAGTTTTTCTGAAGTAGAAGTTGTTTTAAAGACTTATCTTACATTGAGTAAGAATCGCGATTATAGGTGTGTCACCATGGCGCTGTTTGATATCGCTGCGCGTGCGCACGCCTTCTCGAAGCGAGTGACAGCACTTGCACCACATCCTGGACGCACGGGCCTCGGCTGTCCATTCTGGCATCGCAGGGTCCGGATCACCTGTATGTAGAATTAAGAAGTTTAAATTGGTTCATTTCTTCAGGACTGCAGCTCACCTGATGCTTAGGGCAACTGTTCAAAAGAGCATCGAAACGGACAAAATCACTTCAACTTATCACAGTCCACATCTTACATAGATAAATGACATGAAGTCCTGCTTACCCCAAAGACTTCTTTAAAAACTGAGGTTATATAGAAATCTTTGCTTTACCCAAATCACATTAGGCCGTTTAACGTGATCAGAGGCGGTTAAAGGCGCGGACGCTGTTAGTAGGTATAGTACGATCACAAAGATGACCACAAATAGCGGTCTTCTGCGTAAGATGAAGACTATTTTAAAACAAGTAAAATAATGAAATTTTGAAAAATGTCTTAAGCATTATCAAATACAAGCATAACCGCCGTGTCACCGTCATCGCATATTCAAAAGTACCTAAAAATCACTTCAGCGCAGTGGTCATCTTTCGTGAAGGGTACTATAACTAGTTGTTTTGCTTTACTATTTACCCATTATAAAAGAAGCTTACATCTAAAGTTTACAAGGTCGTAGAGTAATCGCTTGTTCTAACAGGATGGGGTGATTTCCTGGTGATGTTGGTCTAATTCGCGAAAGTTTCTTCTTCCTTTTTATCTCTTCTTTCAAATCGTTGATCTGTTCTTGTCCCCTGTGAGAAATAATATTGTACAATAATTGCGCATATTTGTGGTAAAACATATTATGTTTCCGAATCCTCTAGATCACGAGCAAATAGTGGCCCGGCCCTTTGGAGAGCCACTATTTGGCTGTGTGGGGCCGAAACTACATCACAGATACCCTTTTTCGAATATTGATCCTTGTAGAGTTACACAATTATTATGTTCACTATAACAGTTCGTTATTGTTAAGTTTATATTTTAAAATTATGCAGTATTTAAGTAATCCTTTTGGTTCAATTCTTTTGACATCAGGCTACACTAAAGAGCACATGTGCTGTTAGCGGAGGAGTCGGTATTTCATGCTCTAATCAATGGTTATTTTTACTGCTTCAAGTACAATAATTATTCTTAGTTAATATTTTATATGGTACGTTACTCATCTTATCTTTGAAGGAGGCAATTTGAATGCTTCAGTTCTGCATTAGTGATGTTTGACTTGCTTCTAGCTCGAGCTTTTCTTCTTCTGTAGTTTGCTGGAGGTAGTTGAGCCGCTTGCTAGTTTCGCGTTGAGCTCTAATCTATAAACTTCGTCGGTTCGTCACACCTGAAATACAGTTTAAATATTAGAAAACATTAAGTAATTGTCAAATATTACGGTGCCTAATCAAAAAAATATTTTGCTTACTGAAGTATTTGAGATAGCAAGTTTCCCCATTGGATTACTTTTAATTAGGTACAATACTTTAAATAAAAGAAGTATTGTGTATATGCTAGTTATTTAGATAATGATAAATAATTTACGTCGCCATCTAGCCCCAATTTATTCAAGGAGTACTTGTACTAAACATTGGATACACATCTTCAAAGTTCAGGTACCAGAGTAGGTAAAAATTACTTTAATGTGTGTTTTACCCGTAAGTTTCATAAGCCTCTGAAAGATTTCCTCCATTGCGCCGCGGCCGATGCCTCTTCGGTAACCGCTTCTCCTTCAGTAGACCTGGTGGATTCCTGGCGCACAACTGTGCGAGCTGGGAAAATAAAAATTGTTATATAGATGATGATGGATTGTTGAATATACTTATATGTAATTGCTAATGAACGTTAAAAGAAAAAAATTAAAACTTCCTACCTAGATAACTCATCATAGAGCCTCTTCTCTTCTACCTAATGCAGTCTATCGCTGGGCATAGTTTCTTCCATTTTCCATTCATCCTCCACCAAAGCAAGAAGGAACTCAAGATAATATTTCGGTCCCCATCCGACCAATGTCCATTGCGATAGTTGCTTGACTTGTGCGATCGTTTGCCGAATACATTAGGTATACGCCATCGAAACCTATTACCTTGCGGTGGAAATATCCGCTTCTCCAATTTCTCCAGTTCTCGTTTCCTCTCAGCGAATCGCTGGGCAAAGAACATCCTTTCTGAAGATCGAGCGTGGTCGGCGTCGTGCGCGCGCGCCGCCTCCGCCGCGGTGGCCGCTGTCGCGCGCACGCGCATCTCCGCCGCTTCTTCGCGGACTACCTGCATTATTTAAAAAAACATAACCTATAACGTCCCACCAGCGGAGTCACCGCCATTTTTTGAAACAGCAGGCCGTTCGCGTTAAATTTTGGCAGCTATAACATCGACATTTATGTTGTATACCATCTCATCAATATATTCTGCTGAGAACACTACTTGTGCAAGCTAGACACGATAAAGGTGAACCATCGTTTGAGCTGATCCACATAGTATTTAATTATAAAATCAAGACCACCCGCAAATCTCCATCTGGCCAAATTGTCTGAACTCCAATTTGTTAAAGTCCGAAGCTAAATAGAACTTTCTGATTGGCCAAGACAATTTGTTACGAAGGGGGAGCCTCTCATCATTGGAGACAAAGGGATCCGACAAAGTAACCATCCCAGCATGGTGGCACTAATTACTAATTTACGTAACTTTTTATTAGGCACTTACAATATGTTACCCGCCCAGAAAGAAGATTATGACAAAACGCCTCACTATCGTGGAGAAGACCCTAAGCCCAGCAGGACTGTAACGGACTGTTAAACTAAGTGGCTTTTATTGGAAGAAATAGGTATATCGTATTATATGTAATTTTTTTGTTAATCACCTCTAGTCTTGATATTTCTTCTTTCTGCTTCATAAGCATATCTTCAATTTTCGATAACGAGCTTTCGAACTTGACGGAATCATCAATGAGTGCTTGGCTGTGAAAATCAAATTATTTATTAGGTTTTGAAAAATGTCTTATAAGGTTATGGTGTAAAACACCACCAAGTATCTTACTTTTAGAAGGCTGACTTCAATTAGATTTGAGGCTTTTTTGTTTCAGAAATAAGTTCAACAAATCAGCGAGATATTTTTTGCAATGAGTTCTGTGGCGACATTTAAAATGAGCCTGATCAAGAAATAACTCAAGAATCATAGAAAGTATGTACAAGAATTAAAAGCCCTCTTTTAAGGGCTTTGCAGCTTCGGTATACACACTCACACGGCGTAAGGTGGAGGACAAATGAAAGAATGGCTTAGATAAGATAACGGATAGCAGATGGATTCGACGGACTAGGGATCGGTCCACGAATTAGGGGAGGCCTCTGTCGAGACTGAACGGAATATAGGTAATGATAATTTCTGACTGCTGTATGTCATGAATCGGTTTTTAAAACCGTTGCCGACTTATAGGGCCAGTGTGTGTTTGTAGCTAGTTATAACATCGTTATTAAAGCAGGACTTCCTACAGCTATGAGGTTGGCTTTAGTTCCGAAGGGTGTTAATTAGGAATCCGTATATTATGTGACATAATAATCTAGCTTAAATGAGCTGATTAGCTGTAAAAAAATAACTTTACCGGATCGTCAAATACTTTTTCTTCACCAACTCTGCTTCGGTCCATTGTATTAACACTTTGTGGATTTCATTTTCGAGATGTGACGCATGCTGTAATTTGAAATATAAAAGATATGAATATTTTTAAAAAAGGGCTTTATATACGAGTAGAAATGTTACGCTGATATCAATAATAACAAATTTAAGTGTGTTCAAACTAGAATATTGACTATCACAACAATACATCCACATGTTAAGAAAATGTGTTTAAACGCTTTTGTAATGTTTTTTTCGTTCCTGACCCAGAATTAATAAGCCCGGAATC